>JARHVA010000516.1:2822500-3102500 GCA_037957365.1 Torreya grandis
TATGTATGATCCATATAATTATCCATCATAGATATATTATGGTCATGTATCCCAAGACAATAATTTAGGTGGAATGAGGTATGTCCAAAATCACCTTATTGCAAAATTTTGTTATTGGCAACTCTACCATTTTCCACATACCATTTTAATGTATTAAATTTTGTTTTTGGTATGTTATGCAGGTGCCACAGTGTTATGATGTTTCAAAAGAGATAGTTGGTCCGTGACATATTAAGAGGATATTTTATCCCCATAATAAGTCATGTATCACCCTTGTTTCTACATATATGGTGATGAAGCACAATTTATTTGGAGGCAATGAGCAACATGAGAGCTAGTTATTTTTCTGGGGGTAGTTGTAAGAATAATATATTTTGTATGTTGATATGGCTAGCATTGTATGCCTATATGGCATATTTTGTATATGTATATTATGATATATATTTTATTCCAATGTGGCCTACTTTGTATGTCATTTTGACATAATTTGGATACACATGCATACTATTTGACATATATATGTTGACCATACCCTATTATGATTTGTGTATGCATATCTACTTCATATATGTCATTGTTTTGTGTTGTTGTTTTTACATGCATGTTATCCTTCTCAAAAGTATTTATAAATGAATAAGTTTTAAAGCATGTATGTGTCAATGAATGGCATAGTTAAAATATTTAGAATTCATGAATCTAATGTATTGATGTTATAATGAACACAATGAAGTTATTTTGTTTTGCATATTTGTACATTATTAAAATTTATTTATGTGATGGTTTTAGTAGCATTATCTTAGATTTTAATTAAATAAATAAAATATTTTAATGTTCATAGATGAACAAAATTAGGTCAATGGGACTAAAGGAAACAACCATTAGCAATAGAAATTTTAGGAATAGAGAACCAAAGAAATAAAGTACAAAGACATTTTGATTTTTTACATAAGTGTAATAACTTTTAATAATGCAATTTACTATTCATATAGTCAATAGATCACATACTAATCATATAAAGTCCAACAAATAGAATACTCACCAAACTAACATATCACTTAAACATGAATCTTAAGAATTCACCCAAGGTACAAGAAATATCACCTTATCCCTTATATAAGAAAGACAAATTAAGATCATTCTTAAGTATTAAATATACAAAAAAAACCATGGAATTCAATAAGATTCATACCCTTACACACATAATTAACAATAAGAAATATAAACTCACAATCAATAGATCATGTAATAATCATAAAAATTTAAACAAATAGATACTCTCCATGTTGACATACCACTTAAACATGAAGCTTAAAAATTCACTTGAGGTGAAATAGAGATCACCTTATCCCTTATTATAAGAAATACAAATGAAGATCATTCTTAAGTATCAACTCTAAGAATAAATTATGTCATTCAATAAGATTCAAACCATCAAAGGCATAATTAAAAATAAGGCATATCAACTCATAACATAATCTTAGATTCATCACAATTACAGAGATATCATGTATTCATAACATGTACATATAAATATTACACTTTGCATTATACAAACCTAAAGGATCTTTTCTAAATCATACTCAATGAAAACCTAAAGGATCCCCAATTACTTTAAAGTATATTCATATTTATTCGCAATGTGAAATAAATAAACTAATCTAAATAACAATGAGGTGCAAATAAAATCCATAACAACACATTTGCCAATGAAGACTGGAGGCAAATTTCATCCAATGTCTATGTCTATGTCTAAAGTAGAGGAATCATATATTTTGATTCACTCTATCTATGAATATATTATGATTCACTCTCTTTCCCTCTCACTCTTAAATTTTCATGATCGAGTCCTCTGAACACCCCCTAGAGGATTTCATGCCACTCAAGATGAGAGAGAGACGGTGGTGTGTTTTCTCTCATAGTCAAATGTCTCTTAAAGGACCAAAACTTGGTTAGTGGAGGCATATATTTTGACTCACTACCATAATCAATGAACCATCTATGTGTATGAATTTTAATTGGATTATAAACATTGAAATATCCCCCTCCATTCTCTATTAATCCTTAGGTTTGAAAGTTGCAAGTGACCGAACGCATCCCTAAAGAGAAATTTCTCATCTCTGAGTGTATAAACAAAGAAAACTTCAAGCAAGCATTATACATGAATTTTTTATCGGAGTTGTTGCCAAAATCTAGATAACGCGAGTGCAATGAAGATGTGATCACACAAGATGAACAAGTGCACACCACATAGATGCTAAAGCAATTTAAAAATAGTACAATAAGATAAATTGTACAAGACAAAATGGAGAAAACCAAAATTTGATTAGCATGGAATGGCCAAAATGAGGACTACAAATAGGAGAGAACGAAAGTAACTCCTCCACAAAAGGTGGACAAGGCACACCAAGAATAGTCAGTAACTCCTCCATGAAAGGTGGTCACAAGGTGCTAAGAATAGAGAAGTAACTCCCATCAAGGGAGTTACTTATGACATTCTTATGACACCTATGACACATCTATGACACACACCTCCACATAAGCTAGCCTATCCCACAAATGTAGGAAAACTCCATGTATGCACAAGAAATACAATTTCCCTAATTAATAAATAGAGAAAAATAAAAACCTACACTAATACCCCCATAAGCGCAGCTTAGGTGGGCAGTGTGGAAATATAAAATGGGTCCCGGCAACTAGGCCTAATGAGGTACCCATGTACAAATGCAATCTCCCATAAGATAGAGAAAAGGAGAAAACCCGTAAGAAAAAACTCCCCCCCAAAAGAGAGACATAAAAGAAAAGAAGAGGCTAGAAGGCCTCCCTAAAGATGATGTTGTTGCAAATGTAGAGCACACCCCAAGAAGAGCTCATAGATGAATGAACTTGCTCTCAGTGAAAAGTGTGGTGAAGATGTTTGCAACCTGCTCTGAAGATGGCAAAATATCAAGTCAATGACCTGACTATGAATAAGCTTTTGAATGAAATGCATGTGAATCTCTATGTGCTTGGTCCTCTGGTGCTGAACCAGATTCCTACAAAATCTATATGGTAATCTAATTGTCACAATAAATGATGGTGGGCTGCCTGATAGGAATGCCAAACTTAAAAAGAATCCCCTGAAGCCAAATAGCCTTAGTAGCTGCATTAACAGCTCCCATGTACTCTACCTCTGTGGATGATATAGCAATAGCATTCTGCTTCTTGCTAGACCAACTGATAGGACCTGAACCTAGAGAGAAATTGACCTAGAAGTGGACTTATGAGTCTATGAATCGCCAACCCAGTCTAAATATGTATATCCAACCAAGTCAACCTCTGTGCCAAATCTGTAGTGAATCCCATATCTATGTGAACCCGGTATGTAATGCAAGATCCTCTTAGCTGCTTTCTAATGCAGCTTATGAGGTTCTTGCATGAATCTGGAGACAAGTCCCACTGTATATGAAATGTCGGGCCTGGTGTGAGTCAAGTAGATGAGACTACCAATAAGTTGGCGATACCGAGTGGCATCAACCAATGGTGAAGAACAAATCAACCTCAAGCTTGACTCTTGATAGAAAGGGAGTCGGAGATGGCTTGCAATCAGCCATGTGAAACCGAGCCAATAAGTCAAGAGCATACTTAGGCTGTGTAAGAGAAATCCCTAAATTTGACTGTGAGATTTTGATGCCAAGGAAGTAGTGCAACAAACCCAAGTCTGTCATGTCAAATCTATCCTGAAGAGATGCCTTCACTGCTGCAATAGCTAATGAAGAACTCCTAGTGATCAAAAGGTCATCAACATATAGAACCAAAATCAGAAGCGAATCATCCTACCGTAAGAAGTAAGCATTAGGATTAGAATGGCACCTAGTGAAACCCACTGTGAGAAGGAAGGAATCCATCTTGGCATACCAAGCTCGAGGGGCCTGTTTGAGGCCATAGATAGATTTCCTAAGTCTGCATACTAAGGAAGAATCCTGAACAAATCCTGGCAGCTGCTCCATGTAGATCTCCTCCTCAAGGTCTCCATGAAGAAAGGCACTCTTCACATCCATTTGATGCACATCCCAACCATGTGTTGCAGCAATAGCCAAGGTGAGTCTGATAGAAGTCATCTTTGCAATGGGTGCAAAGGTCTCTGAGTAGTCAATGCCTGCCACCTGTGAGAAACCCTTGGTGACCAATCATGCCTTGTACTTATCAAACCGACCCATCTGCTACAAACTTGGTCTGATATATCCCCCTACATTGAACCATCTTTCTTCTCTTAGGAAGCGAAGTCAAATCCCAAGTGTGATTTTTGATTAAGGAAGAATATTCTTCCTCCATAGCACTATCCCACTCAGGTACCCCCGATGCCTCTCAAAAAGTCTATGGATCCAAAACTGAAGTAAAGAAGGCATGTGGATCTCTCTAAAAATCCCTCCTAGTACGTCTATCATCTGCGGGGTCTCCTGCCCATGTGCCAGCACTCTCAAGTGTTTGTCTGGCCCAAAGTGGCCCAAAAGTGGGTGAGTCAGGTGCTAAGTCCTCATCTTTTGACTGACTAGAGGTGGATGACAATGCATCACTGTCCTCACTGTCTGAACTTGAAGAAGAAGAAGATGACTCTGGCTCAAGAACCTACTGTGGCTGATCTAATTCTGATGAGGAATCATCATGAAGAAGTAGATCCGATGAGGGAGAAGAAGTGTCAAGTGTTGAGTCTCTAGGACTCTCCTAAAAATAGACACTTCTCTTGATGAACAACTCATGAGTGACTGGATCTAGAAGGCAATATCCCTTAATACCATCTGGATATCCTACAAAGATGCAAGGCTTGGACTGACGTTCCATAGCTTTGCATTTCTTCTTCAGAATGTGGGCCATGGCTAGAGATCCAAAAAATCTAAGGTGCTCAACATCAAGTTTCCTTTTATGCCAAGCTTCAAAGGGTGTTATCCCTTTCAAAGCTTTATGAGGAACACTGTTCTGAATGTAGCAAGCACAATTGATGGCTTTGGCCCAGTACTGTGGTGCTAGGGATTTGGAGTGAATCATACAGCTACCTATCTCTTTCAAGAACCTATTCTTGTGTTCTGCAACCCCATTTTGTGAAGGACTGTAGGTGACTGTGTGCTACAAATCAATCCCCTCTGTGGTGCAAAACTACTCAAACCTGATGCTGACATACTCCCCTCCATTATTAGTTTGAAGAACCTTGATGGATTTCTCACTCTGTTTCTCAACAAGAGCCTTAAAGTCTAGAAAATTTTCAAACACTTCAGACTTTTATTTGAGAAAATATATCCAAGTGTACCTAGAGAAATCATCAATGAAAGTGAGGATGTACTTGGCCCTTGTGAAAGATGGTTTGGGAAAGGGTCCCGATACATCACTGTGGACTAACTCCGAAGGTTGTGAAGTCCTCCAAGCTTTGCCTTTGTCAAATTTTTCTTCAGGATGCTTCCCAAGGGAGCATCCCTCGCAAAGTCCTTTTGAAAATTAGACATGAGGCAAGCCAATGACCATGTCATTTTTGCAAAGTTGCTCAAGATAGCGGTAGTTAAGGTGGTCAAACCGCTCATGCCATAATTTGATAACTCCATCTGAATGAGTCAACAATACTGTAGGAGAAGAATCTAATGCAAAATGTGAAAAGGTGTATAACCTAGCTTGGTGATCTGCCCTTCCCACTGCCACTGTAGTATCAATATGCAACTCCCTGATAGACACTGAATCTGGTGAAAACTCAACTCTCATGCCCTGACTAATGTGAGTGATTTGGTACACTGATAGGAGATTGGTTGAAAGAAAAGAAACACTTAGAACATTGTTGAATCTTCCTCCTTCCATTTCAACTGACCCTCTCCCTGCAATGGAAACTGATGTGTCATCACCCAAACTAATTGAAGTCATGCTACAAGGCTCTAAAGATGAAAACTCAACTAGTGAAGATCCCATGTGGTGAGAAGCACCCGAGTCGATGACCCATGAAGATGTGGAAGTTGTTGTAGCTACAAGGGCCTTACCCTTTTCTTTCTCCTTACCCTTGCCCTTTACCTTAGTAGAATCTTGGGTAGATGAATTATACTTGATGGACTCTGGAACACCTATGTTGTTCTTCTCTAGAAGATGAGTTGGGTGATCTATTTGTTTTTTCATGCATTTGTGTTCATCATGCCCTGTCTTTTTAAAATAGGCACACTTAACCTTCTCCTTCTTAGGTTTAGCATTAGAGGATGAAGTCTTAGTGTTGTTTTTGGTAGGATTAGTGTTTTCTTTCTTCTTCTCCTGGTCCTTGTTCTTTTTCTTCTTCTCCTTTGTTGAAGTCTTATCCTTACCATTTCCAGATATCAAATCTTGGGGTTGAGTAGACTTCATTGTGCCTATCTGAATTAGCTTATCTTGCTCCCTAGTCAAGTCAGAAATGAATGAATCCAAAGAAGGTATTTTCCATGCAGTGCCAAGGGCACTTTTAGTGGCATGGAAAGTGGAGACAAAGACTGAATAGCTTGGACCTAACTTTGTGAGAATAGAAAGTATAAGTTGATCATCTTTCTTTTCTATCCCACATTCTTTCAATTACAATCTACGGGCCTTAAACTTAGTGAAAAAGGCCTGTAGAGTGTCAAAATTGCTAGGACTTAGACTTATGAGTTCGTTTTTGAGCTCATGACCTCTCATCTCATCAAGCTTTCCATATAACTTTTCTAAGGTGTCCCATATGTCATTAGGAGTTTGAGAGGATTCTAAGTGGAAGAGAAGTTTTGAAAACATAGACAAGCTCAGTAACCCAAAGGCTTCATCACTACAGTTGTACCACTCAACCTTTTCAGCATCTGTGTTGGGTTCTACTTATGTACCCATTGTGATCCTATACAACCCTTTGCTTCTAAGAATGATTGACATTTTAACTTTTCATTCATGATAGTTGAAGGGTGTTAGGGGTTTAAGTTGAAAAGAATCTATTTTTAGCTGAAATTAGGTGAAGTTGTGTTAATTGCAAGTTGTGAATGTATGCAGAAAGAAGAATGAAAGTGAAGTATGCAAGTTGTGAAAAGCAATCACACCCCCCAAAAATATTGAGCCCCCCCCAAATATGAAATTTCACACTTAAAAGACATCGGACTTAGCCAAAAATGCATCTTAGAGCAATCAGTGCAACACTAAATCAAACAGGACGTCGGACTCAGCCGAAAATGCGTCCCGAGAGACCCAAATTTTTGGCACTTTATAAACTAATGCATTTTTGAAAAATAACAAGTCTACGCTATGGATAATTGAATTACAAGTACTTTTTTAAAAAATGGCACCCAAAACCGAGCTACTATTTGCAAGATTTTAAAGTTACAATTTTCCCATAAACTAGTGTTTTTATTAAAAAAAAGCACTAAAACATTAAAAAAATGCCTGTTATGGGGAGAGAAAGTGGTCTTCCAACCACTCGTTGGATTCAGCACGGAATGAAGAATCCAAATGAGGTTTGTGTGAGGGGGAATTGACCTCCTACCAACCCAGGCCTCACCCTTCGTCTTCGTAGATCGAAGATACAAGTTTTAATTGAAAATCCCCAAAATACAAAACTGTCTAAAATCCTTAATATTCAGTCAAATTGACTGATTTTTGTTTTATCAAGTCAATTTTACACTAAGAAAATAAATCAAAGATAGTTTGGATAGATGCCACATGTCCAAAGGATGCCAAATAGGATGCCAAGTAGGGAGGGGCGTCCAAAAATGCACAGTCCAAAATTTTGACTTAGAAAAGACAAAAAAAACTAAATGCATCCTGTTGAAACCATATGGCCTGATGTGTGGCAGAACTTAAGCTCAAAAAATAGGTGCATAAGATGGAAGTATAACAGCAAACACAACAAGAAGTGGCATCCTAAAAAGGAGGGCGCAAATCTAAATTTTTTTGCAAAAACAACAAAAAAAAGATAGCAGACCTACTGGAAAGATGCCATACGGCCAAATGACATGGCTGGAACTGACTGCAACTTGCTAGAACTTGCTGGAAAGGAGGTTGGCGCAGAAGTGAAGCCAGAAGCTAGGCGCTTTGCTAGAAGACTACTGTTGGAGGGCACTGGAAAGACTGAAACGTGGCAGCAGAAGTGGCGCTAATGCTAATGTTGGTGAAGGACATAAGCTTGGTGCCTGGACTAGAAGAGTGTTGCTGACCAAAAGAGCTTTGAGCTGCTCCTCCCTCTGCTCCTTGAAGTGAAGACAACCAAAAAAACACCCAAAGGCCAAGGATTTCCAAGGAAATGATATTGACAGATTTTTTTTATTTTAGACTAAATCTAGAATGAAAAAAGAACTCCACTCCTCTTGATTCTAAAATAAGCTAAGAGCATAATCACACACAAGATTACCGAGAAAGCTATGATACCATATCGAAGTTGTTGCCAGAATCTGGATAACGCGAGTGCAATGAAGATGTGATCACACAAGATGAACAAGTGCACACCACATAAATGCTAAAGCAATTTGAAAATAATACAATAAAATAAATTACACAAGACAAAATGGATAAAACCAAAATCTGATTAGCATGGAATTGCCAAAATGAGGACTACAAATAGGAGAGTACGAAAGTAACTCCTCCACAAAAGGTGGACAAGGCACACCAAGAATAGTCAGTAACTCCTCCATGAAAGGTGGTCACAAGGTGCTAAGAATAGAGAAGTAACTCCCATCAAGGGAGTTACTTATGACATTCTTATGACACCTATGACACATCTATGACACACACCTCCACATAAGCTAGCCTATCCCACAAATGTAGGAAAACTCCATGTATGCACAAGAAATACAATTTAACTAATTAATAAATAGGAAAAAATAAAAACCTACACTAATATTTTTAAGGGTATATATGGATCATAAAATCATATAATTATATGGTCAAGTCCTTTTATAACCCCCTAGAGGATTTAATTCCACTCAGGATGAAAGAGACACGATAGTGAGCTTTCTCTCATAGCCAAAGGTCTCTTAAAAGACCAAAAGTTGGTTAGTGAGAGGTGTATATTTTGAATTCATAGCCTAATAAATTAATTTTATACATAAACACATATGAATTGCTGTATAAATTTTGTAATAACCCCATTTCACTCTTCATCAAGCCTCAGGGTCAAAATTTGTAGGCAGCCATATGCATCCCTAAAGAGAAGCTTATCATCCCTAAGTGCAGAAATAGAGTGAACTTTAGGTGAGCATTAAAAGATAACTATGAGGGTTATAGATAGGTTTTCATATCCTAAAATTACATGGGTGAGTCTTTTGATCACCCCTTTGAAGATTCAATCCCACTTAGTATGATGGGTACTCAATAATGAGTTTTTTCTTGTATCTAAATCTCTCTTAACAAACCAAAATTTGGTTAGTGGGAGGCATATCTTTTGAATCACTAACCCAATAAATAAAATATGTTCATAACACATCTATATATTTATATAAATTCTATAATATCCCTCATATACTCTCTATCAAGATCTAGGGTCAAAAAATTTAGGTAGTCAAATGTATCCCTTAAGATAAACTTCTCATCCTTAAATGTGGAGACAGAGTAAACTTTGTGCAAGGATTTTTAGATAATCATGAGGGGTAGAGATAAACTAACAGATCCTTTAATTAAAATAATAAATCCTCTAATCACCCCCCAAAGTATTGTATCCCACTCAAGATGAGAGAGACACAAAAATGAGTTTTTTATTTTTTCTAAGTGTCTCTTAATAGACCAAACATTAGTCAATGGGAGGCATATATTTTGACTTACTAGCCCAATAAATGAACCTCTTTGTGAATTCATACATATGGATGTATAATATATATAATATCCATCACCTACTCTCCATCATTCCCTAGGGTCAAAAGTTACAGGTGGTCAAACACATCCCTAAAAAGAAACTTATTATCTTTGAGTAGAGAAATAAATCTAACTTAAGGTGAGTGTTGAAAGATAATCGTGAGGGGTAGATATGGGTCATCACCTCTTAAATTTGAATATGTGAGTACTCTGAGCACCCCCTATTTGATTTTATCCCACTTGGAATGAGGGAGACTTGGAAACATTTTTTCTCTCGCAACCAAATGTCTCTTAAGGGACCAAAAGTTAGTCAGTAGGAGGCATATCTTTTGACATGCTATCCCAATCAATGATTCATCATCAAAAATGCATCTATATGAGTACATAAATGTTATAATATCTCTCATATGATATGTTTTGGGCTCATGTTAAAAAAAATTAGGTATTTAGGTGCATCCCTTAAGATAATATTCTCCTTAAGTGTTAAAATAGAACAAACTTTATGCAAGCAGTGCAAGAGAATCGTGAGGATTAGAGATGAATTATCAGCTCCTATAGTTGCACAGGTGATTCTTATGATCACCCCATAGATTATTATATCCCACTTATAATTAATTATATATGTAAATTATTTTTCTCTTGCAAATAAATGTCTCTTAAGGGACTAAAAAATTGTTAATGGGAGCTGTATCTTTTGACTCACTGCCCAATCTACAACTAGTCTTTACAAATACATCCATATGGGCATGTAAACATTGTAATATCCCCCTTTAACTCTTTTTTAGGTCTAAGGGTCACATTATCCTCAGACATGTGGGTCTAGGAGATACATTTTTTATGAAATTGGATGGTGTTAGCACTTAAACCATACATGGTATATTATAGTGTTGGTTAACATTAGACACTACATGTGAAGTGAATTATTATTCATTATGAGAGAGATTAATTGAGTTAATTTCATGATTTTGATTATCATCATGCTAAAAAACTTCACTATGGATGGATGTTTCATTATATTGTATTTCATCACTCAATGCAAATTCATTAGTTACATGCTCTACATTTTGAATCAAATCATTCAACAAGGCTTGACTAAGTTATATTATCTCATTTGAATACATATATAAATTAAATTTTATGAAAAATATCATTTTATTTTCATTTAAAATATTACCTAGTGTGGAGGAAGTACCTTCACCTTTTCTACAATCTCATATGGATGCTTTCCTATCTTCTTGTCTTTATCTATTTTTTCTCTCTTGAGTTTAATTTACTCATTTGTTATCTCTTTAATTGGTATTTTGTGGTGATGACCCAACTCCATTATTAATATTTACACAAATAAGTCCAATTCAAGAGTAAAAATTGAATAACTTATAGTAATTAAAATAAAGTTGGAGAATTTATAAAATTTGCAATGTCGGCAGTAAAACCACTTTCAAGATTATAAAATGTGAAATTAATGAGTGAATTTTGTGGCAAAAAAAAGTAAAATTCATCAATTAAAAAGGGAATATTCTATTTTTAAAATCACACATGCCTTTTTTGGTAGTATTTCCAAATGGGAATGTAAATTTATTGATGATTTCTGGGCTCCCAAAGGGCATACACCCTTTCCAGATTTTTATCTTTTGACTTTTATATTTTCCCTCCAATACCAGTTCAAGTTAGGCTTAGGGGTTTGAAACTTAGCCTAAACCTATCATGGAATATATCACATGATTTTTAGAAGATTTATGAGTATTTTCTATCTTTCTTGACATATCTGATCAGAAAAATAACATTATTTAAAAAAATATATGTGTGGGTTTTTAGAAGGGAAAATGTAGATTTTGAATATATGTTTTTTATGTTAAACTATTTATTTATGTGAATTTTATGTACACCATGGAACCTTACAATGTATCCTCTAAAATTTTAATATCAATAAATAAATATTCACTCAAAGGCATGAGTGATAGGGTATTGAGTTTTGTAAATAACCTATTGGTGGAATAGCAGTGAGTAGAACATTTGTTTACCATAGATGGCTTGGATATGATATGAATCTAGGTCTACTTAAGATGGATGGATTGATGATGGATCTAACCTAAAGTGGGTAGGATTAAAAAAAAAAACTCAAAAATAAGGAAAGGTATGGTAGAAAATAAGGTTTATGGATCAAACAAGATGAAACCTTTCTACGTTGACTCTTGAACTAGAGGTTAGATAAGTAATCAGGAACCAATGTTTTTTACAAGCTAATGTAACTATACCAAAAATAAAACATAGTTTGGATTCTAAGGGAGCAATAATATAGTAAACTTTAGCATATATAATCAAAGTTTGTTGTATTTTTAAGACTATAATTACACATCTACAAAGGGGGATTATGATTATTACGTAAAAGGCATTAAAATTAGCAATATCACAATATGAATAGCTATATTTAAAATAATACTCATGCACAACTAAAATCTTAAGATACAAGTTTGACATAACTTTTATATAATATTCATAAGTTTGGAGAAGAACAATATTTTCACATCAAGATCAATTGTAAAACAATCTTGAAAATTTCCTATTAATCTTAGTAGCCAAAATTATCCTCCCTTTGGGACTGGGAGGATACAAATATATATAGTCTTGGGGAGGGGATGCTTCATCCTCTAAGTGAAGTCTAAATTTACATATCCAATAATATAATTGTGTCAAAATCATGTGGAGAATGCATATACAAAATATTTTATATAAAATAGAATTCTTCAACTAAAATAATGTGTGTGTGTGTGTGTGTGTGTGTGTGTGTGTGTGTGTGTGTGTGTGTGTGTATTTTAGTCTATTATATATATGCCAAACAAATTTGGAATCATCAGTAGCAATCCTAATTTAACATGAAAATACCTATACATATTTAGGGTGATGTTGATGTGTCACTACTAGAAGAGGAAATAGTTGAGTGACAGATGTAGAAATAGAAGTATATGTTGCACCTCCTTGAGGGATTAAAACTAGTCATGTTTGAGTATGCATTAGTGCATATCCAAAAACTTAGGGACCTTGTGATGACATGGTAGAAATTGTATTTAATTGTGTGCTTGGTATTGAAAATGGCATTCCCTTTATGGCTCTCAATTTTTTTAATAATGCATGGACAGTCTCAAACTCTTTATTAATAATATCAAAATTAAGTAGGTCAGGCTTAAATAATTTTGTGGATTCGACCATCAACATTGTGTTCTTATTTTTTGAACTCTTGAATTTTTCTCCAAGGGTTTCATCCCTTGTCACTCTATCTTTGGCAAAATTGATCAACTATAAAATCTCATCATTAGTTTTATAGATATTCCCCTCAACTTCCTCCCTAAATCTATCTACAACTGTTTTAAGGAGTGTTTCAAAATTAGGCATGTTTATTATCTCTACAATAGAGGTTATCAAATCCATGACCCTCATATCTCTTAAATTTTCTAAGGCCTAATTATCATGGCTTAAAAAATATCCCATCAAATCCTTCATTTGTGTATGCCAATTAAGGCACCATTCTTTTTTTCAATTACACAACTTAGGGACCATGCAACATCTTGGCTAGACATCAAATTTAGGTGATTGAATGCACTACTTCTGACACACTAAACCAAAAAGGTAAGCCTTTTTTTAAGTTCTTTTAATTGGTGCCAAATTTTAAGCCCCTTTACTCTCTTAGGCTAACTTTATCCTTAGAGGCTCTAATGTTATTAAAAATATTATACATCTTTGTAGTTACACTCTATACACTATAGTTTTTCAAGGGGAATGGATGATTTGTCTTTGTAGTAGAAACTATTGTGCTTCCTCCTTCATCCTGTACATCTCCTTCATATCTTTTCCATCTAAATCCACAAAAGAACAATAATATTTTGTATATTTTGTTGGTTCATTTGGATTCTTTTTTATATTTTAGCCAAGTGAAATAGGTTTTACCTTTATTTAAACTCTATCTCCTCCCTTGTACTTATGTTCACTGATCTCCTCTTCTTCAACCTATGAATTATGCCACTCTACCAATAAAATTGAGTGGAGACTATAGGTAGATCTATGGTGATATAATTCTATATCTCATTTCTTCATCCTTGTATCTCTTTAACCCATTAGGTAACAATAAGTTCCCCTTCTTCTTCTGGTTGACTTGGGTATTCAGAGGTAAAGGGTGGAGTGATCATTGGAGGGTAAGTTATTATTAAAGGTGTTAATGAATCATGTATTTTAAAAGGGAATTGAAGGGCTGGCTAAATAATTATTTTTCATCTTGAGGTTTCCCTTTGAGGGGTGACTTTAGACACATATTTGGTCATGCTTGAAGTTTTCACAAATGTCATTATGGTTAGCTATACAAGTGTAGATTGTGGCAATTGTATTTTTAATTTAATTTAATTGAAATCCAATTTTAAAAATAGACTCCCTTATTTAAATCCATTATTTGGGTTGATGTTGAAATAATAGAAGAATCAATTGAACTAGAAAATGGTGACCTTGGAAGTGTAGGTTTAAAATCTATAGCTTAAGTATCTACAAAAGTAATATAAGAAGCAAGAGAAGAAACTACTTCATTAATATTTTTCCTTTCTTCTTTAGTGATTATCTGATAAACTAAGGCCCCAATTGGAGTTTTTTTCTTACAATCTTCCTAAGCTTATTGATTTGGAATTTTTATAGTTTTGCTTCTTCATCTACTTCATGTTAGGTTCCCTCATCACTTAACCTTTGTTTGTGTCCCTTCATTTTTTTTGCATTTCCTTCCTCCTTATTCATAGGATAATACACTAGTGATATTACATGTACATGTTCCTCATCCTCTTCTTCCTCCTCATTGGATCCTCTTAAAGTAGCAAGACCTATTGATGGTCTTTCCTCTAGTTGTTGATATTTGAAGGAGGTTGGCAAGACTTTAGATTTCCTTTGATAAGTGACTATGGGGGGAATACGAGGTGATGGGGATGATGCAATAAATGAAGGATCCATAGTAGTATATATCACCACTATAGGTGATGGTCAAGGAATGGAAAGTGGAATAATAGTGGTGGAGGGAAGAGTGGATGGAAAAGAGGCTAATATAATAGGCAATATTTGAGGAGATTTTCCCTCAGTAGTGGTGATGGATGGAGATGGACTTGCCTTAGATGTGTGAGGGGAAGGGGGAGTAGATAGAATAGATAAAAATTAACTTTGTATAAACACTAGGAAACTTACCTATTTAACTATTGTAATTGGAGGGGAGGGTTCCCAATAAAATGTGTTTGTTTACCCATATAAAGGAAGTGTAATTCTCTCAAATGTAGTAGTTATGCCTGAAGTGATGGTATAAACTAGATGTGTGGAGGCTAGATGAGGAATACACAGATTTCTAATAATTTCCTTTCTTATCTAAATTTTTTACTCTCTTTGACCGCTAGACTCTCCCTCTTGTAGATTGGTCTCTTCTTCTTAGGAGATGGAGGCTACTCCTATTGTGCTAGATCATGTGGTTGTGTTGGAGGCCACTAATGAATCTAAGATTGTTATACCTACATTACCATTTCATTTTCCTATGCTTTGGTGATTTATTGGTCATATTGAATGGCTTGGTAAATAATCATTGACATTTATTTATCCCTCATGCGGGTCCAAACTTCATAATCATCTGATGCATTTAGAAAAATAACATCATGTTCATACTCTTGGTAACCATATATAATGGTCACCCCCTTCTTATCCTTCAAGATTTGAAGATAGTTTTGGTATTTTCATTTGGGTTCTCACTCCCTAAATTGGGATACCTTTAAATTATAATAAGATCTAACCATCCCTACCTAGTTCAAGTGTGCCCTCATTACAAACTAGATTTTCTCAATGCTTAAAGGGGTTTTGTATTAATAGGCCTATGTTTAAGGCCAAGTTACTTGTCTATAATTTTATATAATTACTAGGTCTCCTCTTATTTTATGATCTTATCTATATGTGGTGTGATAAAAATATAGGGTATGCCCTTTTTATTTCAATTATGATTATGGTACAATCTGGATAGTACTAATAATACTTCATCTTGGCTATGCTTATCAATTTCTCAAATATTTTGGGCATATGAGTTCCATAAATAGATTGGTAAACTTTATAAAGAAAATCTTCATAAATTCTAGTAATCTCATTTTTGTATCTATAGACAAATAGAAAAGAATAATCCTCACATATTTTAATATTCACATATTCTATAGACATTTGTCATAGTTCTCCCTAGGCTTTGTGGACTGTCCCAATGACTACATCCAATATATATGACATCATATAAAAAAATTCATCAATTAGACTTCATTTATGTTTGAACATTTATCCCTTCAATCTAACACTAGTTATTTCTCCAAAGGCTACAATTTTATCAAAGTTCAAGAGAATGTCCAACAATGGTACCCATTCTACCTGTACATAAGTAATGCTAGCAAAATAATATAATCTATTCAAAATGGCTATGGATATTCTAATACCAAGCCTAAATTTGATTATCATATTATAGAAAATGCCTCCTTTGGGGTTCAATCTCTAGCCTTTCACTAGCCACTGCTTCAATTTGACCTCTATAATGTTGTGCTCCATCCATACATTAGACAAGACCTAGCTATAAGCAACCTCAAGAGAAGAGATCCTAAGGTACCTCTCAAATACCCTCCTAAAAATATATGTAGTTACATTTCTCCCTATTCTAAGATGTAAATAGTCCCCAAATCAATTACTATTGAAGAACAAATCATGAAGTAAATCAATATAGGGCATTACCTCTAGTTTTGTGGATATTTGATGGAGTCCCATGGTCTTAATTGGAATCATGACATCAATGTATTGTTTTTGCTCCTATGATATTCAATCTTGTGAAGAGTATGGTGTTATTGACTCTACTACATACCTGATGATTGAATATTATGGAAACTTAAAATTTGGGGTACTTTTGTGGAATATAATGTTTATGTATTTGGTTTTTCATCAATGGAGTATGTAGAAGGAGCCTAGATGCATGGTGATTTTAGATAAGCCATTTCAATAATATGGGACTATGCATTTCCTTTCCAAACCATCTAGATGATCTTGTAGATTCATTAAAAAAAAGTCTTTTGGTTACTTGAAAGCTCAAGATTATAATGTTTGATTAATGGTGAAGTGACTTTCCTTTGCCTAAATATATTGTCAAATCTTGTGCTTTAAATGTATAATTCATGAGACATCAATATGAATAATAGTTTATTTTATTTTATTCCTATTTGGATTTAAATTCACTATTTAGCTTTAGTAGGTTCTCTTATTTTCAAAATGGTAACTTTTGATCAATTGATGTGTGTCTAGTTGTCCCATTTAAGATAGGTGTCTATATCTCACTTTCCAACCTTTTGCCTAGCTATTTAAATTATTTATTCATACTTTTTCCATTTATCTCTTTGATTATGACACTTGTCTATTCTCATTCACCCAGGGTATTCAAACTTATGATCTTTCTTTATAAGCTCCAAGGTTGCGAGTTAATGGAATTGAGTCACATGGAGTGTTATCAGGGCTATGGGAACTCAGAGACTAGAAGCCATGATTGTTTGAACTTTGAACTATGTACATCCTCTAGGAGGGCTCTAGGTACTATGATGTTTACATGTGGCATGATATTGGAATTGGAAAGAATCAAAAACTTGGGACCATAGATCCATGGGGTCATTAACTTGATATTTTCCCCTTTGAATATCTAGGTTAATGGAATGATGCTAACTATTAAATCCTTGAAGCTCAAAACCTCAAAAAAATTATATTGTAATTCCATAGGTCCATTAGGTTTGCTTTGACTTCATAGGTTTTGGTTTAACATAATTATACCATTTGGCATGCTCT
Organism: Torreya grandis; assembly: GCA_037957365.1. NCBI lineage: Eukaryota > Viridiplantae > Streptophyta > Pinopsida > Cupressales > Taxaceae > Torreya > Torreya grandis. The sequence goes on from JARHVA010000516.1 coordinate 2,840,132, forward strand.
TGGGGCTGTGGGAAATCAGATGGCTTTGAACTTTTTGTAAATTGAATTTTGTCTCAGTTAATGTGGTATTGTCATATAGATAAACCATGGTAACTTGAGTGTCGATAAGGTATGGAACTTTTATTAAATTATGGTGTGTTTTGAATAACATGATAGTGTCATCTATCCTTAAAATTTTAAATACTAAGGATTTTTTTGAAGGCCAAATGGCTTCGAGTAATGTAATCCTACCACTTATCCCAATTTTGGAGCTTGAAGAGTTTGTGGAATTATAATAAAGGTGGGTCCTAGACGTAGATAATTTGTAGATATTTTTTGAATAATCCTATGAACATAGGAAAATCAAAGAGACACTAAGAGACCTTATCCTTTTGCATATTAAAACAAATATCATGGATATCTAAGGCTTATAATACCTTGAATAAGGATATTCAAACTATAATGGGTGCTTATTTAAATTCAAAAAATTGGGGGGGGGGGGGGGGGGGGGGGGAGGGGGGGGGGGTATTGGTTTTGTGTGGGTGTGTGTGTGTGTGTGAGGACACAACAAATGGTGACTCAGTGAATAAATAATCATGAGTATTTGAGAACCCATAATTTTGGTAATGCATTATAACAAGATTTCAACTCTAACAAGAATAGAATAAGTAAACTAATCCCTAGGAAAAGACTCGTCCTTCCCCATGCCACATACTATCATTTTTCACTCCTTGCATCTGTGTGAATGATTTTATAAAATTTCTTTTCCCCTCATTATGAGAGTTTTAGTAAAGTCCTAGATAAACATTGTAGGTTTCATTTTGACTTTAGATTTTGTAACCAAATATTAAGGAAAGTCTAGGAATTGCTTTGTTGTTAGCCAAGCATTTGTTATTGCTTGCACAAAATACCCTATTTTTAAACTAAAAATGGGGACCTTATTTTTCCTTTAAATTATGGTCCTATACCTTAAGGATTTTATAGTGGTGGCTTGTTTAAATCAACCTTTTTGGGTGTCCATTCTACTAGATGTAAATATTTAAAATATGAATGTGCTTTATTTCTTTAAGCAAGTCTAAATAATTAAATGGTCATCATAAGTGCTTAGTCTAATTTACATATGGGTAGTTTCAATTTTAGTATCTAGATTTGCATAGATTTATTAAGTCTTGATCTAACATGCTTGTGTTTAGAAACATTTTTATAGTTTCCTTCTTAGACCATTTTGCCTTAGATTTATGCAAGTCATCTAACCTTTTCAAGGTTTTTTGCTTCTCTTTATGATAAATTTGGTTCATTTATAATTTAATTTTGATCTAAAAGACTATGATTTAATATGGTTTCATTCCTTTACTTAGTTATTTTCCATAAAAATGGATGAGATTGGCATAAGGTTTGATCAAATGGCTAAGTCTATGTATTATTTCCATTTATACATAGTCATTTTTTTATCTTTTACCTTAGATTTTTTTATTCAAATTTCTTAGTCATTGCTTTTTAAATCAAAGATTATTTATTAGGATTCTTTTCCTGTAGGTTACCAGTGCATTTTTTATTCCATGTGGTAACCTTTTGTAGCTCTCGATGGCTCTGACCCACTTAAAAAACCATTTTGACACTTAGTTTATTTCATGTTTTTACCTAGATCCATGTCACATTTCTACTCAGTGGGACTTATCATGTTTCTCTTTGAATGTTGTTTAGTGCCATACATTGATCTCCCAATAGTGCAAGCCTATTCAAAATACTTTTTTGACACTTTTAATTTCACAAAAGTTACCTAGAGCCACACAATATTTTATTCTTATTCAAAAGACTTGGTTGATTTTTTTTTAAGTTTCCTTGTGGGTCTCCATGTCATTACAACCCTAGGCAATAAAAATAGTGGGATGATTCCATGTGTCATGATCTCAATGACCAGGCACCCTAGAATCATCCATACAAAAAAGTGGCCTTTAGAAAATTAGATCATCAAGATGTCTTCATGTGACCTCATCTTGGTGTTATGCTATCTTGGGATGGTTCGTACAAGTTAGTAATAACAACAACAATCTTGGGCAAGTAGGTGAGTGATATGACACCACATGGTAAAATTATACTACTCTATAGCCCTAGGGTGGTCTGTGAAATCCTAACAATATGTCAAAGCTCCAAGTGATTGATATTTCACCACATGGTTAAATACCACTTCATCATAGAAAGAGCAGTTATCATGCACTTAAAGCCTCTGCTAAGTAGTGAAAGAGCAAAAAAGACCATATGGCCGAGGAATGGAAAAATAAAACAACATAGCTAAAACTTGTAGGTGTCGACAAGTTTCCAAGTGGAAAAATAGAAATCTACAAATAAAGGACACATTGGCTACATAGCTATCAAGGCACTAGGTTGAATTTCATAACCTGTCTAGCTGTCAAAACCTAAAAAATAGACTATGCACCCAATTTGAATCATGGAATCAAGTTACAGATGGTTTCCCACCAACTAAAAGGCCTTGAAGTGATAGAATTTAAGATAAGTAATGGTAAAGTCAACTCTAAAATTTCAAAGTCTAGTTGATTCTACATTTAATTTAATTCACCCTTGGGATTGAATGCAAATTCTATACAAGGCATGCTAGGGTGGTCACCCCAAAAATATCCCAGTAATATTTTACCACCAACATTTTAAACTAGTCACAAATTAACATATGGAATTGAATGGAATGCACTTAATATGGTGTCATCTGTTACTTGATGTGCTCATTATAAGTATTCATAAGAGATAAAGGCCATAAAAGACAAATATTTACATTAAAGAAGCATGGCTTCTAATTTTAGATCATGCTCTAATAGGAAAAAAAATTAAAATCCCCATTATATTCTCAATCAGCATTAAATTTTGTAACCACCCAAGTAGTGATTTGATCGAGTTTCACACATAAAATCTGCCTATATAAGGAACATTGTTCTCCCTTTGAAGAGGTCAACACTTTGTGTAAACAAATGTTTTTAAAACTATAATAAAATTTTACTTATTTAGACTATGTCTTATGCTCACGAATGTGGTCCATTGTTTCTAGTTAAGTTTATGTCTATACTAAAAGGTTAATCTTATTCCTAGTTACATAATTTAATGTAGTAATTATATTGTGCAATAACTAGTCTAATTCATTTAATAAGTCTTTATGTTCCCCTTAAAACATTATTTGTTTTATGTGATGGTAGCTATAGAGTGATTTGAAATCTCTATGTGTAATAGATACAGATATTTTATGTTTATATTTGGTGAAGGATTCTTGATTCTAGCATTCATTTTAACCTTAGAATATTGTCCATTGTGTCTTTATGATTTTTTTCAATTTCTAAGCTAAGAACACATTGGTATAACTGTGATTTGTCAAACTTTAGTTATTGAGGCATTAGTGTTCACTTGATTTGAAATATTATTTTGCACTCTCCCTTCCATATTTTTTTATGTATATTTTAGAATTTAACTATCTCCCCTTATTTTATAAATTAGCAAAGTGAAGCAGATCAACTATAGCAATAAAATATGAATATTCAATTGTAAGATTAAATAAGTATTGAGTTTATGGTGGTAGCACTACATCTCTTGGAAGTTATCTTATGTAGGCTATGTCATAGATTCATGTACCTACAACCATACCCTAGATTGATCAAGTATTAATCCTAAAATAGAGGATGAAATTCCCTTATTATTCCCACCTTTTTTTTTGTGACACTCAATTTCATGAGTGCTTTTTGAGGAGCATTTTGGATTGAACAACAGTTGGCACTAAAAGGATGGATAAAATTGTAGTTTAACCTTTGATTGAGCACTATAATAGTTATAAAATATGATGAGGTTATGAAAGATAGATAATATTTTTTATGCACATGTATATTCACTAATGTTTGTTGTGTTTGATTTCCCATCCTATCATAATTTTAAATATGAAGCATTACCCAGTCCCAGTCTATGCATGGGAGATTGATTATCTTGCCACTGAAAATCCATATAAAGGCTCAAACTTATATGGGAGACCCAATTCCTTAGTTACCAGCATTGGTTCAATCTCTCAAACCACCCAAAATTAGCATATGCCCATAGTTTTACCCATGGCTTAGTTTTTTGGGTCTACCATAAACATACCAAGAGTTATTTGTGATTTACCTAGAAATCCTGAAAGGTACTTGCCTCGATTCACTCCTAGTGTAGGAAGAATTTTTGAATAACATATAACATCATACAAAACTACTCTCAGACTTCTCAATTTTGAATATGTGGATGTGACATATAGGCTTTTCCATTTCACACTGATGGATGCATTATACGACTAGTTCATAAACCTTTCTGAAGATTCTATCGTAAGTTGGGACCAATTGAGAAGCACTTTCCTAGCCTAATTTGGGTAAGTTATAGACCCAATTGTCCTATATAAGTATTTCTCATGCATTAAATGAGAACCTAATGAGCCCATCAAGAAATTTAATGCTCATTTATATAAAATGTATAGCAAAGTCACCACCCTTTACAATCATGAGGCTCGGCCACCTTTAGAAATGAATAAAAATGCTTTAGACCCATGGACTACCATGTTCTTGAGATAAGACCATGTGGTAACAACCTTACCATTGGCATATGTTGAGGTTGTCAAGGTTGATAGATAACTCAATCCATAAGGCCAAGTGATGCCTCCCATCCCAACACATTACTTAACATCCTGACATTAATCCTTATTCCAAATGAAAATCAAAACTTGCCTTTGTATCAACCATTGCCAATAACTAATCAAATCTCTTTGAGTCATGCTACTCTAAACTAGTACTTGAGTTTTCTTATCTCAGTGAAAAATGAGGTAGCTCCTATGAGATAGGAATCTAAAAGGGGAGTTAGTCAAGTGTTGGTATGATAAAAACTAATAAAAACACATTAATAAATTTAACACCTCAATCCTAGACAATTAAGGATCAAGAAACAATGCAAGTAACTATCAAAGGAAGACAAAATAAGTATTATTTACCTTACTTATGAATAAGAGTTACATGTTGACCATGGAGGAATGTGCTCGGTCAAGTGCTCAAAGAGTCTTTGATAATGGTGCTCCTTACATCATTTATCCTTGTCACCTTACCAATGTTTGGCTTGGATTTGGGAAGATATTAATCTATCAATATTTTTCCGTTATAAAAATAAAATAATGCTTTGTATCTCAACAATTGAACATTATAACTTTCGCTTGAGAGATTTTTTTATAATGGTCTTGGCACTTCTATTTATATCCTTTCAAACTAACTCTAACTCAAGTACAATTAGGTTAGATTTAACCACAGTTAGGTTTAGTTTAATAATAGTTGATTTAAGGAGGGGACAAGAAATTAATATTTGGGATAGACAACCCATTTATTAATCATGGCTTTCCATTTTTGAGTTTAAGGCTTTAAAGGATATATTTTTAATTCCTTAACTTTGAAGATGATGACATCATCATGAACTCAATTTTATTTAAATTTTATTTTTACAAAATTTATTTTCACTAATTACACATGTAAATTTCACTCAAGCATTTAATTTGATTTGTTTATTTGATTCATTTTGCTTAGCATTTTTACACTTTAGGAATTGTTTAAGTGCCCCGCTTAATGGGTCTAAAGCCCAAACTGTCAATTTACTAGGTCGAAAGTTTACTAAACATCAATCTATGAGAGGTTAATATTGTGTAAAAGATAATACCCTAAATAGGTATGCCTCAACATGATTCTAAACACTAATTTCTAATGTGTGGATGTAATTGGGACATTTCATGATTCCTAGGCTTAATTTACACTTTTTGGTAAAAATCAATCTAAAGTCTAGTTGGAACATAGTTGTGGTAAAAATGGCGTGTTTATGGCTCCCTATTTACAAATATATATGACATTAGTATCTACTAAAAATTATCAAAACATACCCCAAAAATCAATTAAGAATGAGTTAGATGCTATCCAATGAATGGTACAAAGACCAAGTAATGACTTCCTTAGTCTGCAAAGGTAAATGGACATCTATGGTGATAAGATTTTTAATAATAAATTCACATACTAGAGGAAAAATAATAATTACAACCACCCCCATAATCATCCATAACCTTCTCCCAACAAGTTTATCGAAGTTAACATATGTGAAATAACCTTGCCTAATTGGTGTCGTGTGCATAACACAACCCAACATGGTGAACTAGATTGCATTGAATTCTGGAGTGATTTTGACATATTCTGAAGGGAGATGGATAAATATGGTGTGGTCCTAAACCATCCTAAACCATCTAATTTAAGAATTCCCTCGAGTAATGCTATGGTGTTAGAAACCTTTGAATTCCCTATCCATGAAGAAAATGAGTTAGAGGAGAGCACTAGTGAGGTGCATGATTTGTAGTTGTTCTAAAGGAGCAACTATACCCTAAGAAATTTAAAACTATAGTATCCCCTCACTACCTCAACTCCTTTAAATAATGGTGCAATCCACTTGATCCCAATGCTAGGAATAACCCTTCCCCTCCAAAGCCTATAGAATTCAAAACCCAAATAGAAACTCAATAGTCTCAAAATAAAATTGGATATAATATAGTAGAAGACATGAAGAAAATTAAATAAAATATCACTTTTCATGATCTCACTCAAATAAATGAGTAGCGTGATCTTTCACTAAATTCATTCACTAAAAAATTAGTCCAACCTAAGTAGAAAATAGCTCACACTAATGAGTTGATACATAAGAACAAGACTAAAGCCCCTCCCTTTCTCTTGAATGTCAAGTTATCTAGGAAGAACCTCCATAATTTCTTAGTATATTTAGGAACTTCCACAAATGTAATGCTTGCATGAATTTTTGAGAAACTATATTTGGTCCTTGTCAAGTCAGACAAGGTCATAGTCCAACTAGACAAGTCTAAGGTCAAAGTAGTGGGAGAGTTACTCAATGTACACATGTAATTAGAATTAGAGCCTAAGATCCAAAAATTCATATATATTCAATTTGTATACATCCCCAAGGCATATGGAATGTTACTTAGCCAAGATTGGTCCAAATCTATGAATGGATGCATGGCCACTAACTTCTCTCGTATGTGGTTGCCATGGATGAGTATGCCCAACCAAATAAGAGTAGCTAGAAAACCCAAGATGAGACATATTATAACTGAATATGATGTGATCAATGAAAAATTCAACATGGTAGATTCAAATTTAGAATTATATAATTTGTAAACAAAACCTATTAAAGGTAAGAAGACTGGCAATAATCTTGTTGTTAGGTCTCTGGTCATTAGACATTGATGGTGATCACTCTAAACAAGGTTGAGGATCAAGAGTCCTACTAATCGATCCATAAGGTAAGAAATGATTAATTACTTACATATTATAATTTTCATGCACTAACTTATCAAAGTATGAGACTTTGATTCTAGGACTATAGTTTTCATTAAAACATAAGGTGAAAAATTTAAAGGTATTTAGTGACTCTGAACTGGTAGTCAATCAGGTAAGAAGTAAGTTTCATTGCAATTTTTCATACCTTAGAAAGTAAAAGTATAGAGCATGGTATTTAATCAAAAATTTTAATGCATTCAATGTCATCTCCATCCCTAGGTAATATAATTATATTATTGATTTTATAGCATCCTTGGCTGCAAATTTAGCCCCCCTTGAAAACATGAAATTTCAAGAGTTCTCCATTGAATGATTCCCTTATCTCTCTGTCCCTGAACACAGAAAATTTCTAGGTCTTTGAAGATGACCAAAAAATTATCCAATTCCTTGACAATGTTAGGGAATTTGAATCCCAAATAATTTATGAATCATATAGGGATTATCCTAAACGTAAACTTGACAAATATGGAATTCTTTATATCTAAGGAAATTGAATCCTGAAAGGGATTATTTCTTTAGAAAGAGAATTTCACACATTTGGCCCTACTCCCTCGATTGATAAACCCATGTTTAAGAATAATAAATGTTGAACCATTAACCTTGGTTCCTCAAAAATACTCTAAACTATTAACATTAGTCATGATTGGATGGATTCATATATTATGAAACTTATAAAGTTACTGTTAAGCTTCAAATATGTAATTTCTTGGGCCTATAGAGACTTCAAAATCTTCAACCCAAAGGTGATTAATCATACTATTCCCTTTAGACCAAACCAAATATCCTTCTAACATAAATAGAGTCCTCTAAACCCAATCCTAAAACCATTCATACATAAAGAAGTTCACAAACTACTCTCGGCTAGAATCATCTTCTCAGTTCACCATTCTAATTGGATGGAAAACCCAATACCTATCCAAAATAAAAGTGTCAAAATTAGATTATGCATAGACTTTTGAAGTCTGAACATAGATTTAGATAAAGATAATTATCCATTACCTTCCCTTGATGAAGTAATACAAATGGTTAATGGGCCCCAGATGATATCCTTTTCAGGTGGATTCTTAAGTTATATCAAGTCTTGGTCAATTTAGAAGATCAAATCAAAACCACATTCACCATGAAATGGGGTAGATTTTCCTATCAATGAATGCCATTTGGATTGATCAATGTCGGAGTGTAATTTCAAAGGGCTATGGATTTCACATTTGAAGGTTTAATTAGTAAGTGTATAGTGATTTACATGGATGATTTAACTATATTTTTAAAATGTAGGATAAATCATATATTCCATTTTCATAAAGTGTTAGAGAGATGCAGAAGGTATGGCATTTCCTTGAACCCAAGAAAGATCACATTTGGTGTCACCAAAGGTAAACTTCTCAGTCATATCATCATGAAATAAGGTATTAACATCTATCTTGAGTGAGTTGAAGTAATATCTAAATTACCTCAACTGAATAGTAAAAAAATAATTAAAATCCTTCTTTGGAAAGATCAATTTTGTTTGTAAATTTATTTATAGATTTGTTGAAATAATGAAGCCTCTAAACATTATGTTGAAATAGGATTCCATAATAAATTGGAATGATAAATCGAAAAAATTATTTCAGGACATCAAAGATGCCAAAATGTAATCATCAGTGCTAGTCTGTCTAGACTATGCTAAAGAATTATACATCTACCCATTTGCCTTTGAACACACCATTGTTACATGTCTCACTAAAAGACTAGATAAGGAATAACACCCCATGGATTTTATGAGAACCAATATGAAAGATACAAATCTAAAATACACCACATTGGATAAACATGCCTACACTCTGGTCAAATCCATAAAGAAATTTAGGCACTATATTCTTAGGAATAAGGTACACGTAATCATGTTAGACCTAACTTATCAAGTAAGTGTTATGATAGAATGAGTTGGGGGAGCACAGGGGCTAATAGATGACCAAAATGAAAGATTATGAAAAGAGATAAATCCTACCAAGTTGGTTAGGTGATAAGGCATCATTTAGCTGATAATTGAGATTGATCCAAGGATCATCATACATCAACTAGACCAAGAGCAAGAGCTGAAATAGAATTGGTATTATCTAATTATTTATTACCTTCTCTCTAGGAACCCACCCCTGGGTTGATCCAAATGCAAAAGAGAGATCTTAGGTTGAAATTTATGTAGTATATGTTGAAAAATGGAGCCCTCTTTAGAGAAAGCCATGAAATCTATCTTAAATATCTGTCAAAAATTGAATCCAAGGAAGTGATGGCCAATTTCCATGAGAAACTAGGTGTTAGTCATCCTTTAGTGAATACAATGGCACATGAGATACTTCAAAAATGCTACTATTATTTTACCCTATTCAAATATATGTGTACACATGTTAGAACATGCCATTAGTGCCAAATGTTCATAGAAAGAGAAATCCATACTACAATGCCATTATAGCCATTTATAGAAGAAACATCATTTGCCCAATGGGGATTGGATTTCATAGGAGTCATTAATCCTAACTCATCGATAGGCCATAAGTTTGGTCTTATAGCCATAGACTATTGCATTATATGGACAAAGGTAGTGTCAACAAATTATAGCACTACTAGTGAAGTGATCAAGTTTATGGAAAATGATATGACCACCTATTTTGAAACCCCAATCTCATTAGTTTATGACAATGGCCTTATACTTCAATCCATATAATTCACTGAGTGGTCATATAACAATGAGATCATTCTAAGGTTCAAGTCCATTTACCACCTACAAGGGAATGGATTGGTAGAATCAACTAATAAAAACTTGATCAAGGCCATTAAAAATTCTACAGAAAGAAGACCTTGAGAATGGCATTTACTACTAAAATTCACTCTTTTGGTTGATCAAACCAAACACAAATAATATTTTAAGATCTTATTGTTCCTATTAGTCTATGGATCAAATCTAGTCCTCCTAATTACACTCAAGATCCCTACTTACAAATTCATGCAGTAGTATATGGAACCCAATTAAAAGGTAAACTCTAAGTTTTTGGGCATTATATAATTGGAAGAAGTTAGAGATTAATCATTATTAAACTTAACCAAGCATAAAAGCATTATCAATCATTGATTTGATAATAAATCCAAGGTTAAGTCCTTTAGGGTTTTAGATTCAGTGCTACTATGGGACAAATCCCATGAGAAGAGGGGTTAGCATTCCAATTTTGATCCACATTGGATTGGCCCATACCAAATATCTAAACTACTAGGGCAAAATGTTTTTTTGCCTTAAAGAACTATAAGGGAATGATCTTCCATTACTAGTTAATGGGTCATACATAAAGCACTACTTCCAACTATCCCTTCCATTATTTCCTCAAAATGGGCTTCTTGAGTTGGTTTGGTGATGTATAGTGTACATATTGGTTTAGTTTCTTGATTCCTACTTTTGCTTTCTTAAATTAGTTCTTATGTTTTCTATTTTAGCCTAGATTAGCTTCAATTCAATTGTGTGTTTTCTTTATTCCTAGCTCTTTGTCAAAACCCTCTGGATATGCATTAATGCTCAACCTTTCTCCTCATTGTATTTCAAGGTGCACACTTGAGGCAATCTCATCAAACTATTCTCATTTTTTTTTGTTAATAAAATTGCCTAAGTCTCTAAGGGGTGATTCATTTTTTTTGAAAAATAACCAAGATTGGTGTCTAGTTCCATTCCTCCCTTCTCAAAATCTTAAACAATCAGGTGTCTAATTGGATCAAGCATGCATTTGCTTGAACACTCCCAGTGAATACTTTTTTCTCTTTTCCTTTCTTGTTTTTTTTTTTCATTCTTGTCACTTGTTATTAGGTTAGGTTTGATTTGTTTATTTGTTTTTGTTTTTTGTTTTTTTTGGGTTGTTTGGTTTGCCTCAACTATTTTTGCCCTATGGTCCCCTTGTTAATCAAGGAAATGAAATGAAAACTTGTTGCAAAAATAACATAGATGACACTCAAAGATTCTAATTGTAATTTTTTTTGTAAATTTTGTGTGAATTATGGTTTTCTCTCTACTCATTCCTTAAATTTCAAAGGCCAATGATTCTTAACAAAACTTGTATATTTAGAAAAGTTATTTTTGTGATTGGATCCATTTAATGCATTTAATGAATTATCTAAATAAAAATGAAGAATGTCTTCAATTTTGGTTTATATTAAGTTTTCATGAACTTTCTAACTTTCCTTTTACCTGTGGCTTGGTGTCTAACCCTCTATGGATGAAATTTCAAAATTTGGTTTCAATAAAATTAAGCTAAGATGTAAAATCCAAAATATTCCTCAAAAGGGTGATCTTTGTAACCTCCACCACAAGATTTATGGATTGGTTATCACTAGATAAAATCCTTATTAAGGGACCACAAGTATCTCTATTAAGGATAAATACACTTGGATAATAACAAATCAATGTCCACACCACTTCCCCCAAAGCTAAATTGAAAAAAAATATAGTAGTAGTTTTGGGCTTATACAAATCTGAATTACTATGTGTGAATGCAAACAAAATGAATAAATCACTTAATCACACACACATATGGTCTTTAGCATGATTATAAATTAGTAAGTCATTTGTTCTTATATACTTTAGTGCCTTCTAAATTTTGTTTTGTTCTAAGTAATTATTTACAACTGATACTTTTTCTTCTTGTAAAATCATAGATTCTAGATTCTCCAAATACTCAAGAGTATTTCTCAGAAGGAGTCAACATTTGTTGTTGCTTGTAAAACATGCCCCATTTTCAAGTTGAAAATGGGGATCCTTTTTTTGCTTTAAATTTTGGTCCTATACCTTAAAGAGTTTATGGTGGTGGCTTGTTTAAATAAGCCTTCTTAGAAGTCCATTATGCTATATGTGAAGATTTGAAATATAAATGTGATTTATTGCTTTAACCAAGTTTGAATAATTAAATGTTCATCATAAGTTCTTTGTTTACTCCGCATCTAGGCAGCTTCAATTTTATCATTTGTATTTTCATAGATTTATTAAGTCTTGGTCTAACATGATTGTGTTTTAAAACACTTTTATAGATTCTTCCTTAGACCATTTTGACTTAGATTTATGCAAGTCATCTAACCTTTTGAGGAAATTTTTTTTTCTCTTCCTAATAAATTTGGTTGATTTATGATTTAATTTTAATCTAAAATACTAAGTGTTAATATGGTTTCATTTATTTACTTAGTCACTTTCCATAAAAATGGATAAAATTAGTTTCAGGTTCAAGCAAATAGCTAAGTTTGTGCATTGTTTCCATTCTATACTTAGTCTTTTTTTTAATTTTGCCTTAGCCATTTTTATTAAAATTTCTTGTTTGTTTATTTTTAAATTAAATATTTTTGATTGAGATTCTTTTATTCTTTACCCATAGGTACCTTATTTATTTATTTTTCTATGTGCTGACCTTTCATAGCTCTTGATGGATCTAACCCATTTGAAAATGCATTTAAACACTTAATTGATTTCATGATTTTTCCTAGAGGAACATGTCACCTTTCACTCAGTGAGACTTAGTCATTTCTATTCAAAGGTTTCCTGATGCTACACGTTGGTCTCCTAATAGCCTGAGCCTGTTTAAAAGAGTTTTCAAATTTAATCGATTTCACAATAGTTTCCCTGATCTATGTGGCACTTTTTCACTTATTTAAAATACTTGGTCAATGTTATTTAAATTTTCCTAGTAGGTATCCACATAAAAAAATATTTGGGCAAGTAAAATAGTGGGGTGCTTTCATGTGTCATGATCTTGATGACCTAGTGCCCCAAAACTATTCGTATACAGAAAGTGGCCTCTGGGCAAATGGATCAGTATGATGTTTTCACAAATCATCATCTTATTGATTCACTATCCTAGAGATGTATCTACAAATAAATTAGCCTCTAAACAAGTATATTAATGGAATATTGCCACATTGCATCATCCTAATGTTCTATTATCTTGGAGATGTATGTACAAAGAAAGAAGCCTTTGGGCAAGCAGATGAGCAAGATGTTACTACATAGCATCATCCTAGTGATTATTTATATTTGGATAGTTAGTACAAGTAAATGACGACATTAGAAATCTTAGATAAGTGGGTGAGTGGGATGCCACCACATGGAGAAATCCTAGTACTTCGTAACCCTGAGGTAGTCCATCCAAGCCTAGTAGTATGTCAAAGCTCTAGGTGAGTGATATTATACCATATGGTGAAATATTGATTCATCATATAAATAATAGTTAGCATGCACTTGAAGCCTTAGCTAAGTAATGAAAGAGAGAAAAAAGGCCATGTGGTTAGGGAATGGAAAAATTAAACAATAAAGCTAAAACTTGTAAGCACTAACAAGTTGCCAAGTGGAAAAATAGAACTTTGAAAATAAAAGACATGATGATTCCATAGACAAAAATACATTAGGTTAAATTTGATGGCTTGTCTAGCTGTCAAAACCATCAAATATCAAAAAAGGGATGGCACACCCAATTTGAATCATGGAATTAAGTTGTAGATGGTTTCCCACCAACTGAAAGGCCTCGATGTGACAAACTTCAAGATAAGTAATGAATAATTTTTCTATATTTTAAAATTCAAGATGATTCTACATTTAATTTAATTCACCCTTATGATTGAATGCAAATTTTATACAGTGCATGGTGAGGTAGCCACCCAAAAAATACATCAGTGATATTTTTCCACCAACATTTCGATATATTCACAAATTAGCCTTTAAAATTGAATGGAATAAACTTAGTATGGTGGGATTAATTACTTGATGTGCTCACTATAAATATTCAAAAGAGACAAAAGGCATAAAAGATAAATATTTGCCTTAAAGAGGCATGGCTTCTAATTGTAGATCATGATCTAACAGGCAAATCTATCAAAATCCCCATTACATTCTCAATCACCATTGAATTTTGTAATCACCCTAGTAGTGGATCAAGTCAGTTTCATGGGTAAAATATTCCTATATAAAGTACTTTTCTCTCCCTTTTAAGAGGTTGGCACTTTGTGTAAAGAAACATTTTCAAAACTATAATAGAATTTTACTTGTTTATAATATTTCTTCTACTCACCGAATGTAGTCTATCATTTCTAGTTAAGTTTATGCATATGCTAAAAGGGTTGATCGTATGCCTAGTTACAAAACTAAATATAGTAATTATATTATACAATAGCTAGTCTAATTCCCTTATAATTATTTTCTTTACCCTTAAAATATTATTTGCTTTATGTGTTTACAGCTATAAAGTGATTTGAAATCTTTATGTGCAATAACTAAAAATATTTTGTGTTTATCTTTGGTGAAGGGTTCTTGAGTCTAACATTTATTTCATCCTTAGAAGCTTGCCAATTGTGTCTCTATGAGTTTGTGTAATTTATAAACTAAGAACACAGTGGTATAATTATGATTTAGCATACTTCAATTTTTGAGACATTGGTGTTCACTTGATTAGAAATCATCTTTCTTGCTCTCCCTTCCCTTTTTTTATATTTATTTTGGAATTGAACTATCTCCCCTTATTTTAGAAATAATAAAATTGAAGCATATCAACTATAGTAGTAAAATTTGAATGTTCAATCATTAGATTAAATAAGTATTCAACTTATAGTGGAAGTACTACATCTCTTGGAAGTTATTCTATAAAATATATATCATGGAGCCACATATCTACAACCATGCCCTGGATTGATCAAGTATTAATCCTAAAATGGAGGATGAAAGTCCCTTATTTTTCCCACCTTTCTCTCTGGAACACTAAATTTTATGAGTTCTTTTTAATAAGGATTTTGGATCGAGCAAAAATGTCTATAGCCCCAATAGAGATGCCTCTAATTCCATTCTAAGCCTTGCTTTACTACCAACTAGGCATCTATAGCCTGGTAGAGATTACTTGAATCACCCTTCTTCTATAATTTTGCATGATGTTTTTTTTTTAAATAGATAGAATAAGGATTTGGAATCACCATTGGATAGGTGTATGAATAATAAAACTTATTTTGATCAACATGTCCCTGCCAATGTGCATCTACTTATATGTTTATTATCTCTCATCCAAGTTTTAGCATGTAATAATGCAATTGATCTTTTAGAAATAAGAATTCTTTATAAAATTTCCATGGGTATACAGAGTATATCCTAAAGGTATATAAAATTCACTTGGTCTAAGTAGAACCTAATTCAATCATAGCACATATCTCAATCTTAAAAGCTCAAGTTCTATCAAAATAAATCCTAGTGAATACCAATTGTGCTTCTTTTTATATCATCCCATTTTTTTGGTAAGTATTTTATAATTCTAACATAGGAAATCAGATGGTCTATTCCATAATTTTATAAATCTAATTTAGAAATTATGATAACTAATATATCCAAAGAAAACGTAGAAAGCATGAAACATTATTCTAAGAAAATAATAAAGATTAAATTATAAAGCAAGAAATTTATTCTAGAAAGCAAGAAATATGACCTACTCATATGATGAAATAATACCTCAAAAATTATTCATTGATAGGAAAAGCAAGGTCATTACCTTGGAAATCCTTCAAATAGAAGGCACAATTACCTAGTATCTCAAATATTTGATATGGTCCAATCCATAAAAGGATGAACTTATCATGTTTGTCTTTCTTATTGTGTGCTTTATTCCATAAAAGTACTAGATCTGAAATCCTAAAACCTTTATTTTGGATCTCTTATCAAACTAATTCTTTATAATATCTTGGTATTTTTGAAGCTATGCAATGCTTTAGTTCATGCATCTTCCATATGGACAATGTCAATTAGTCTGTACTAGATTTTTTGTTCTTCCCCCATGTACTTTTTTATAAACTAGTACATTGGGATTTTAAGAGTGATGGGGGGAAATGGTTGTTGTCAATATACTAGCAAAAAATGTGAAGCCTTGAGGGCATGCTTATGTCTTATTCTATCTACCCATAGTGCATACTTTAATAATACGTGTTATTCTCTTGATTTGTCTTATGTTGACTTATTGATGGAATCCATCATATTCTTGTTTATAAATTTAGCTACTCTATTACCTTGCAAGTAATAGTTTGAAGAGAACTTGATAGTAATTTGGTTGTTATAATCTTATTCAATAAATTTAGTAGATTGGAAATCTAGACCATTATCATAAACTAAATAAATTAGAGTTCAAAACCTAATAAATATGTTATCTTCTAAAATTTTGATAACATCCAGTGTTCTTGAATTCTTTGTGGCCACAACTTTTTTCCATCTAATGCAATAGTTAGAAGTTGTTAGGATAAACTTATGCCCTGGTGAAGATTTGGGTTTATCACTCAAATGAATTCAAGACCCCATTGATAAAAATTTTATCCTTCAATGACTAGTTGTAGATGAATGGAAATATTCACTTCTCTTTTCCAAACACCTATTATTCATGATAGGTTCTGACATGGTTGTGGGCATCTTTGAAGATTTTAGGCCATTATTATCTCATCCTCAAAATTTTATAGGTTGTTATGCTTATTTAGGGATGTATATTTCTTATCTTTTGGTGTAGATTGTTCAATATGTATACAACTTATTATTTAAAACACACCTCAAATATATGCCATCATAGTTCTTCTGGTATAGGAATCTTTTTTTATTATATAATGAGCTGATTTGAGCCTAAGGGTTCATATATATTCTATGTTTAGCTTAGGGGGACATGTACCCATGAGTAAATAATGGATGATTTAAGCATACCATTCACCACCATATACCTGAGTCTTATTGATTTTTTCAATATAAATGCATGGATTAGTTTGAGTCATGAGATGGATGATTCCTTGGCCTCTCACCATCTTGGCTAGTCTGCACTCCTATGACTTTGCCATCCATTTACCTCTCCTTTTACCCAATTCATTATGGTTGAGTGTGAGCTTGATGGTTGGGTCACGAATGATGGTGTGCATCTTGTTCTTAAGAATATAATCCCTTAGCTTCTTTATAGCTTTGATAAGTAAATATATATGTTTATCTATCATTGAGTATTACAACTCTGTATCCATTAGATTGGTTCTCATGAAGGTAATTGGATGTTAATTATCATCTACCTTTTATGTGAGTACAAATACTATAGTGTGCTCTAAAGCAAATGAATAAATATATAAATCTTTATTGAAGTCTAGGCTAATCATAACTAGAACTTGAGCAATGGTAACTTTTATGTCTTTAAAATCTTTATTGGCTTCTATTTTCCATTTTGTTTTAGCATCTTGATTCAACATGAAATTTAGTGGTTTGACAATCTTTAGAAATCTAAAAATGAATTTCCTTACAAGTTTTATTTTACTAAATAAATAGTTCAACTCCTTGTTGTTAGGAGGTGTTATCTTGGAAATGGATTGGATTCATTATGGTTCAATGGAGATATTTTTCATAGTGATGGCATGGCCTAATAATTTTCCTTTAGTGACTTTGAAGATGCTTTTCTTGGGATTAAGTGATATTCTATATCATATACACCTATTAAATACTCTGTAGATGGCCTACATGATCATATATATCCTCTAAAAATATTGTTATGTCATCCATATAGATGATGATGCATTTTCCAATAAGTCCCTAAAAGTAAAATTCCATAGCTCTTTGGAAGGTTGCTTATGCATTAATTAGGCCAAAAGATATCCTTTTGTATGCAAAAGTTTTCCACTCAGTTTGAAGGCAATCCTCATTCAATTTTGTGATTCTACTAACACTTCACAATATCCTAATCATCCATCTAAGAAGGACATCATGTCATATCTACTTACCATTTAAATTACCTTCTCCAAGTAAGGCAGGGGATAGTTATCCTTTTCTTATGCTTGATTCAGTTATTTGAAGTCAACATAAAGTTTGATTTGTCTATTCTTCTTCCTGACTGGAACCAAGTTGGAAACCTATTTAGAATACCTTTTTAGAAACACAATCCTAGCATCCAATATCTTTCATACTTCTATTTAGATGAGAGATTATAGAATTATATTTATTGACCCTTGTCTCTACCTAAAGGGTTTATGCTTTGGCTTCAAAGAGAAGGTGTGTGTGATGACCCTGGGATTGAAGACTTTCAAATATCCATCTCTTCAATCAATCATGTTTGTGTATTCTATTAATATACTCTTCAACGTTTACTTCTCACTTTCAGGGCAACTTAGACCAATGTTTACATATTGATGATGTTGGTCAGTTCTTACACTCTCCTTGATAAAATTAGATTTAGCTACTTTAAATTATTTTTTATTTTGATATTTTCGATCCACATTAAAATCTCTCTCTATATATACCATCCCCATATGGATGCACTTCTCTTCCAACTATAAGACACAATCTTCTCCCAATTCTTCTATGTCAATAGGTTTAACATCATTTTCATCTATTATATAGGATTCAAAGGCTCCATAATTATTTATAAATTATATAATTTGTTGATCATCCTTAAATACCTTGAAATTATCCACATTATCTATGATAAAGGGTAAAGGAACCATCTCCACAAAGAATTTTTACATTTTGGATTCTTGGAGTAGTGCTAGATTGGTAATTGAAGCTATTATTGAATCTATCATCTAATTTTCTTCCCTTAGGATGGCCCTGATGTTGAATACTTTGAAGGATTTGATTAGATCCCATGCTTGATATTTTTACTTCAAATAAGTGAGTTTACACTAATATTTATTTTTGATCTGGTTAACAACTAGCTTTGAATCATTGAAGATTTACAACTTCTTGACATTATGCTATAGTGTGAATTGTAGACTAAGTATTATATCTTCATACTCAAATCTATAGTTGGTGAAATGGAGTTACAACCTATAGGAAATTATATATTATTTATCATTGGGTCAATAAAAGCTATACCAACACTTGGACCTTATTTTGATCTGCCTCCATTGAAATAAAGGGTCCATAACTAAGGACCTTCAAATTCATTTTCATGAAGTTCTTGATTAGTAGTGAACATGTACACACCTACATGCAAAGATATAAAGTTGAAATTATCATTCTTGAAATTTTATTCTATGATCAGATACTTCATCTTTGGTTCTTGGTTTACTCATATATAGTTGGCTACTCCTTTCCATGGTAACCATGTGTGAGAAATCTGTGGTCGTATATCCATTCAATGTTTTTGATCGATCTTGACGTAGTAGTAAGCCATAAGCTTTTGGAATTTCAATGACCAAAATATCTATGTTTAGTTATACATGTCTCTTAAATACAAGATGGATGTGTACATTTTTATCACTATAATACTTGGGATAGAAGACTTATCCAATTATAGGACCACTCTTTTTGATGTATCTAGGATCAAACCCAGTTTCTTGAATATAATTCTAGGCATAAAATTTGTTGAGGCACCTGAGTAAACTAAATAATTATGCGTGTTATTTTTTAACAATCTAATGCTTAACAAAAAAAAGTGGTACCTCGATCTTATCCTTATAAATAGCACATTTGCATGCACAAATTTTGACTTGTCAGTAGATGACTTTCCAATTAAGTATTTAAGTAAAAAATCCCTTTGTTTAGTGAACTAGGATAGCTCATGAATATTGATATTATACTTGATCTTCTTCATGTCCTCAATAATATTATACCCTCTTTTGCTTTGTGACTCATCACTCTATAAATGATCATTCCCTTTTGGAAGGGGTGGATTATTATTGGCCTCGGGATTTAGAGGAGTGGTAGAATTATTTTTTAGAATTATGGAGGTAGTAATAAGATTCTTGTTCCAAAAATTTAAATGATTCCTCTAGAGCTACTGGAGAGCATGGATCTCATACATGTTATCCTTAGGTTCATTCTCATCCTTCACTAAGAATGGGGAGTCATATGTTTCAAAGACCATAATTATGTTGGGGGAAGGGGGGGTGGGGGCGGGGAGGGCGTTCGGGGAGGGGGATATAGTAGTAGAATATGTCTCTAGATAATTTTTAAAACCTTATTATCTATCTATTTCTTTCTTAAATATCTAAAAGGTTGTGTAAAATTTTATGCAATCTAGCTCACTGTGTTTGAGGTATAATCACTAAGGAGGGGTGAATCAGTAATGCAAGAAATCCAAATTCAATTCCAATTTTTCAAACTCTTAACCATTCAACATAGGTATTCATGAAGCATATAAACCATTCACTATAATGAAAAAAGAAAACAATGCAAAATCAAAGCACATAACACATTAATTATGTGGTAAACCCTTATGGGGGATAAAAACCACTCTCAAGCCTACAAACAAATAGACCTATAGTCTTATAAGAGATCACAAATAATATACTTTCGTGAATCACCCACTCCATAAGTAGCACCAACCCATAAGCATGTAAAAACACTCATTTGCCCTAGATGTTGAGCACCCACACAACACCTCTATATCAACACCTCTAGACTCTAATTTCATTCCAATATGATGGAGAAATAATGAATAACAACTCTCTTCAATCCTTCACACACAAGCAATGCATCTAAAACAAATTTTTAGATCACTCTACACCTCTTCACTCATCCTCAACCATCAATCTTGTAAAACACTGTTACCACAACAAAAATATGACCTCTAGGTCACACACATATCCCTCACAATGTTATGCTCTTTAATTCATCCATAAATATTACTCAACCTTCACTTTACTTCACTCACTTAGAAATACTCTCAACTCTCTCAAATTAGCCTCTACATGCAAGCAAACTATTTCTTTAATCAATCATGTCTGCCCTTCTTCTTCATTTCTCATTAGGCCTTAAAACACAAAATACTAGGTTTTCATGCCTCTAAGTATATCAAGGACCTATCATTGACATGTCATGATACTCTATTCTACTTCATTCTTCATGGAACCCTTAAGAAGCTCTTCTTGCTTTCTCTCACTTGCAAACTAGGTCATTGTTTGCTCTCTTTCATATGAGCACCTTGGATATTCAATGCATGAACTTGAGGCATGACTTCATATCAATTCTTTCCTTTTTACCCTATCCTTCAAATCAATCTGATCTTCAATATATTCAACCTTATTCTCTACCCACAAATCTAGATAGTTATGCCTACAAGCCTTGGTTTTATACAAGTCATTTGCATATTATCAAACCTACTCTTTTTAGTCAGCCAAAAGGATAAGACATTCAGTATAAAACCTCTATTATCCCTTACCACATGTTACATATAAGGATCAATCAAAATATTATCAATCATATGTCGATGATACACCTTTTACAACTCAATCTCCTTGTAGGCCTAGTGAAGACCTATTACAATAAGGCTTCTTCCTCCAATGAACCACGAATGGATCACAATGGTCCATAATATCTTTGAAAGTATTCAAACCCTATTCAACACCTTTAATCCAACCTCTAAAATCCTTATTCATGCACAAGTAATAACACACAATTCACTTTAGCTTTTGTCATCTTCAAATATTGTCTACGTGCAAACTCAAAACTTGATGACAACTTTTCATAAAACTCAGACCTCTGAAAGCCCTCTTTTAAACATGAAAACATGTTTCCAATCATGGCAAGATCCTTACCATATCATATTATTATTATGGAGTAACTCAACCTCATGGTTAAGGATAACTAGGCAACTCCGCATGCCTCAATCTTCAACCTTTGTCTTCATACAAATAAGACCTAGCCTGATAGCTTAGAACTATAGATAAATTCATATTACTATGAACACTCATGACACTTGAAACATGTCATCACAACCTGATAAGACCTTATGAGGTCAAAATTTCACTAAACAAACTATTGTACTTCAATTCACAGTCTCAAGAGAATACTATGACAATCTCCTTCAAGCTTGCAAGAAACATGATAAGCTACAGGAAAGATCACCTACATAACTTCTATGAACATATTCAGGGATCTTACAACATGATAACATCATTCTCAGATTACATCTAGCCCTTATAAAATATTAACATACCTTTACCATAAAGGCATTGGTATTAAAAGACCAATCTTCAACTTTCATATCCCTACTCATACTTGACAACTAAGACCTCCATCATGCTTTCAAACATGTATCACAAGCATGAAGCCCATTATAGGAAAAATTTCATATTCTCCACCAAAATATCACTAAGCTTTATAATCCATCACAAGCCCATATTCACCAAGAACAATCTCCTTAGGGTTTATAGAAACCAAACCCTCATTTCATTGTCTCTCTTGTTATAAGCTTCATCTTCACTTCTAGTTATAAACTAAGCAAGAATATTTCACCTATAGGAGATTTATGACCAAAAGATCATCTCCAAACTCTTAGATAAACTTTATTGAGTGATAAGAGACATCAAACAACTCAAATTGGTCACCTTTTTCTGCTATACATAAGACCTTAAGAATACAATCACTTTCATGAAGAAGTTCATACATAAGATCACACTATCAAACCTCTTCAAAGCATAAAAATGATCTTCAATGCATTAAGAATAGGATCCAATGATTATAACATCAAAACAAGGTCATCTAACAAGTTATATTCCACTTCTAGTCTTCCCAAGTTTACTATATTCTTACCAAACTGAAAACATCAACTTTAGATGCATTTAATGAACCTGTACAGCCTGTTTAGGGTAAATTTTAGTGGTCAATAGTTGTTAATTCATGAATATTCACTTTTTAGAAAATTGTATTTGGTAATTTTTTGGGAATAGTACATAGGACCCATTCACCTAAAATTTCAAGATGTAATTTTTTAAAGGGTCAACTCACTAATTATTTATAATAATTATGGGAGCATACATGTGATTCACCTTATATTTATATATATATATATATATAGTACATATGTTTGCAAGGGTTACCATCCAAGTCTCATTCTTCACCTCATTGCCATGTTAAATATTAAGGTCACTCGACAGATACATTGTGGGATAAATGAAAAATAATTTAAAAAACTTTCCTAAACCCTAATATTATTGCATATTTGAATTCATCTCGAATACATATGCAATTTTTTTAAAAAAGGGTCTCAATCTGAGTCTGTATACAAAATTTATGACCTTGAGAAGTTGGCATTTGGTTACATTGCATCATGCTGTCAGTGTCACTTGATTACATCATGGTGATATCATCTAGTAGCATCATGATTCTATCACTCAGTAGCATTTTATCACTCAACATCATGTTACCGCTTAATAGCATACTATTGCTTGGTAGCATGTCATCGCTCGAAAGCATGTTGTCGCTCAGTGACATGTTGTCACCCGATGACATGCTACGATGTAACTAAATAACTTTCAAAGGCCATAAATTTTGCATATGCACTTGGTTTGAGGATTTTTTTAAATTGTATATATTTTTTATAGGAACACAAATTTTAACATATTGTAGAGTGGTAGCATGCTACCAAGTAGTAAAATGCTACCGAAAGGTAGCATGTTATCAAGTGGTAGCATGATGCGATGAAACTAAAAACCAACATTTAGAGGCCATAAATTTTTCATATGGACTAGATTTAAGGTAAAAAAAAATTAAATTGTATTTATTTTTGATAAAAATCCAAATTTTATCATGTTCTTGGGTGGAAGTATGTTATTGGGTAGCAACATGTTGTCAGGCAACAGCATGATGCGATGCAACTGAACACCAACTTCTACAGGCTATAACTTTTGCATATGGACTCAATTTGAGATGATTATTTCTTTGAAATAGTATATATTTTTTATGATAATCCAAATTTTAACATGTTTCTAGGTGACATCATGCTCTCAAGTTGTAGTATGATGCGATGTAACTGAATACCAACTTACAAATGCCGTAACTTTTACTTACAGACTCCTTTTGAGATGATTTTTTTTTGAAATTGCATAGATCTTCAAGAGGAATAAAAATATACAATAATATTAAGGTTTGGGAAATTTTTTAATACAATTTTTAAATTTATCCCACAACCTATATGTTTTAACTATGTATACAGGTGGTTGTACAGAAAACTTAAGAAGACAATTTTTATTTTTAAAATTTTCATATTTACCAAAGATACAAATTAGATTTGCCTAAATAAACCTGAGGTGATTTTTAATATGGTCTCTTAAAATGAACCTTCAGCCTATTAGATCAAACCACCACCTAGATGACATTCTCCATGAAGTCTACTTCAACTTTGCTTCTTACACCATCAAGATTTGACCACTAGAATGACTTCTACAAGCCAAAAAATATTCTTGGGTTTCTTTTCTCATACATAGGTAGATTCAAACCCCAATGGTCATATTTTTTAATAAAACAACTATTTCCAATAGCTTTAATTTTATGGCCTCTAGTATATCCCTCAGTACTAGAGCAACTTTGAATGCTTATAATAAGAGCTAGTATAACCTTCATGACTTCAAACTTGTAGGGGGCCTTCTTGGGACTAAGACCAACAACTCCATATAATCCTTTGACCAAGTTTGACTTTATTTGTATGCATTAAAAAATTCTCCAACTTACTAACTTGTCCACACTTGCATGACATCAAGTGATGGTTTGGATGTTCCTTAGCTAGGGTAGCACTTTTTCTCTCTCTAAAGGATAAATGACAACACCAAAACCTATCCAAAGCATCTAGGATATCTTAAAAACATACTCCATCACCTCAAAGTCTTGCACACATGATATGCACTTTAAAATCCACTTGGAACCTATCACTTTGTCATTGATGCATTATGTACTAAGACCACCTTGACATCAATGACAATCAATGCACCACAAGACCATGCTCAACAATCTCCCCCTTTGTCATTGATGGAAAACACCTTTCAAAATTCTCTCTCCCAAAGTGAACAACTCCTCCATTATGATCTCTCTTCCCCTTTGACATTAATGAGAAATGGTTTCTTCCTCAACATGCCAACTTGATCCAAAGACCTGATAAGCATCTATTTGCACTAAAATATAGCAAAAATAATATCTTTAAATTTTTGAAGCATTTCACACATGTTCCCCCTATCACCATGATGATTTATAAGACCTTGATGTTCTTCCTTAGAGCTAATAGCTCCCTCTAAATCCATGACCATCTTAATCAATCAAGAACAGCTCTTTTACTCATATCACACAAGAGTTATACCCATACTTCTCACAAAGATTCAAGAGACCTGCTTTAACCTTCATAGGCTCCCTCTATGATAACTCAACTTAATATTTCATACATGAATGAAACCTTTCTAAAAAACACTTGAAAATACCTCTGCTAGTGTGATTTAAACCTCAAAACACCTTTTAGTTCAAATCACTACTTGAACCACACAAATTATATTAATCACACTAGGCCATTTTTACACATAAAATAATATCTTAAAATTCTTAGATAGACACATGAAAAATCAACTCAATTGAGACATGCCAATCATCTAAGTAAATGCTTCAAGACTTCATCAACCTCTCCATCCATTTGCTTTCTTTGTCCTTTGTAATTTTTGTCTTCTATATCAACTTCTTCAGAAACAATACTTTTCATGTACTACCTCCATACTTGTATGAATTTTTTACCTCAAAAACCTTATGAAACACTTAGATATCTTCATTTCACATCTATCTACCAATTTTCATGACCCAACTCATTGAACAACTCAAGATATAACAAATGAAGGAATTTTAGCGTTAAAGCCCTTAAGGCAACTACGAACACACAAAGCAATAACTTCACATGGAATCAACTTCATACCTCCAAAACACCTTTCATAGGTCTGAATAGATGAACTACAACTATAAAAGTCTCTTGACCAACTAAAATAATCAAACTCAACTCTTTGCATCTCAAGACAAGAACATACCTAGACCAACTGACAAGCTTCTCACCTAACAACCTTGAAACTCCACTCCATGATGATTTAAATGATTAATAAATGCCTCCATGAATCCTAATAGAGACTCATCACTTCCCAAATCACATAGAATAGTATAAACTTAGTAGATTCCCAAATCTCCATCTCTTTATTAGACTGATTACTTTCCCTATGACTTCTCATAGGCTAACCCTAATAACACAAACTCATAGCTTTCATTCATGTCCAAACCATCTTGAGACTCATCTTGATCACTCTTATAAGTGTTCTCATCCAGTTTATTTTCATACTTATTCTCCTCTTTGACTGTCATCTCTTCTTTTAATGCACTATCAATGGATGTTACTTGTTCTTAGCATTTCTTTGCACCTAATCTTTGTCTCCTCACAATCAAACACTCTTGACTGACACGCTCAAAAACCAAATCATCCTTGGTCTCAATATGTTATCTCCTAATATTCTTAGGTCTCTATAACCATGTATGACCTCTTAGGAGCTCTATACAACTTGTTTTGCCTTGAGAACTCATTCAAAATATTCTTGCAATATCTAGCAATGCGACCAACTCTATGACAACTAAAACAAACAAAAACATTCATGCCTTTTACTTGTTGATGATTATAAACTTAATTTTATAAACTATCTCTCTTCTTGTACTCTCTTTTTATGTGTCCAAAGTGATTACAGCATAACAATGACCTTGAAATGAATACCTCATTTTATTGGTCTATCTTGCTGGTCTTTTGACCTTGCTCATCTCATTCTTCAAAGACTCCATCTCAACCTTAAACTAATTACACTCATTTTTACTTGCTTTAAAAATCTCACTTTCAGCCCTCAATTGATCCTTAAGATCTTGAAGAGTTATCTTAACTATCATGGCTTCTAAACCTAGCTTAGTCTTCAACTCACATATCTACTCTTCAAGAGTTTTGACCATAGGATTCAACACCTTATTTTCTATGATGATATTATTATTCATTATAGCTTCTTTAGACATTTAATTTTTCAAATAACACACCTAATTCTTAAGATCCTTGACCTTATATTTCAAATCTTGATTTTCTTTATTCAATTGCTTAGCCATCTTGTGATTCAAAGATCACCTCCTAATTGTTAATCCTTCTTGAAGGACCTTGCTTTACTACCAATTGTTTGAGGTAAAATTACTGGGGGCTGAATCAATGATTCAAGTAAACTAACTTCAATTCCAATTCTTCAAACTCTTAACCATTTAACATAAGCATTCATGAAGCATATAAACCATTCATTGTAATGAACAAAGAAAATAATTCAATATCAAAGCACATAACACATCAATTATTTGGGAAACCCTCATGGGGGATTAAAAACACTCTCAATCCTAAAAATAAATGGAAAATAGTATTATAATATATCACAAATAAGATACTTTAGTGAAGCACCCACTCCATAAGGAGAACCAATGCCTAATCATGGATAAGCACCCACTTGCCCTAGATGTTGAGCACCCACACAACACCTCTAATATCAACACCTATGATATCAACACCTCTAATATAAACACCTCCAAAAATCTGATTTATATCCAATTAACTCTCTTCAAACCTTTACACTTTCTCAATCCTTCACACACAAGTAATGCATCCAAAACAACCTTTTGGATTACTCTACACCTCTTCGCTAATCCTCAACCATCAACCCTAAAAAACATTGTTACCACATCAGAAACATGACCACTATGTCACACACATATCCCTCACACTACTCTACCCTTCAATTCATCCATCAAGCTTACTCAAACTTCACTTTACTTCACTCACTTATGCATACTCTCAACTCTCTCTAATTAGCCTCTACATGCAAACAAGCTATTTATTCAATCAATTAGGTATGTCCTTATTCTTCCTTTCTCATTAGGCATTCAAACACAAAAAACTAGGTCTTCTTACCTCTAATAATATTATTAACCTATCACTGACATGTCATGATACTCTATTCTACTTCATTCTTCATACAACCCTCAAGAAGATCTTTTTGCTTTCTCTCTCTTGCAAACTAGATCACTATTTTCTATCTTTCATATGAGCACCTTAGATAGTCAATAAATGAACCTGAGGCATGAATTCATATCCATTATTAACTCTACCCTATCCTTCAAATCAATGTTATCTTCAATATAGTTTCTCTTATTCTCTACCCACAGATTTAGATAACTAGGCCCACAATCCTTGCTTTTAAACAAGTCATTTCCATATTATAAAACTTACTCTTTTTAGTCATCCAAAAGAAAAATAAAATAAATATCAAACTTCCATTATCCATTACCACACCTTACATACAAGGATTGATCAAAACAATATCAATCATATGTTGGGCATACACCTTTTACAACTCAATCTCCCTTTAGGCCTAGTGAAAACCTATTACAATTAGGCTTCTCCCTCTAATAAGCCAAAAATGGTTCAAATAGTCCATAAAACATTAAAAAGTATTAAAACCATGTTAAACACCTTGAATCCAACCTCTACAATCCTTCTCCATGCATAATTAATAATACACCATTTGTTTTAGCTTTTATCATTTTTAAATATTATCTACATGTAAACTCAGAATTTGATGACAACTTTTCATAAAACTCGGACCTCTAAAATCCATCTTTTAAACATGAAAAAAAATTTCCATTCATGTAAATAACCTTACCATATCATCTTATTCTTATGAAGAAACTCAACCTCATGGCTAAGGATAACTAGGCAACCCTGCATGGCTCAATCTTCAACCTCTGTCTTCATACAAACAAGACCCAACCTAATAGCTTAGAATTATAGACATCTTCATATCACTGTGAACACTCATGGAACTTTAAATATATCATCACAACCTTATAATACCTTATGAGGTCAACATTTCACTAAACAAACCATTGTACTTCAAGTCATAGTCTCAAGAGCACACTATGAGATCTCCTTTAAGCTTTCAAGAAACATGATAAGATACATGAAAGATCACCTATAGTACTTTAATTAACATCTTTAGGTATCTTAAAACATGATATAATTACTCTAAAATTACCTCTAGTACTTATAAAATATGAACAACATCTTTTTATATTAATGGCATTGGTCTTAAAAGACCAATCTTCAACTTTCATACCCCTGCTCAGATATTGACAACTAAGACCTCCATCATGCATTCAAACATGTGTCACAAGCATGAATACCATTTTAGGAAACATTTAAAATTCTCCACCAAAATATCACTGAGATTTAGAATCCATCACAAGCCCATCTTGACCAAGAACAATCTCCTTATGGTTTGTAAAAACCAAACCCTCATTTCACTATCTTTCTTGTTATAAGCTTTGTCTTCACTTCCAAAGATAAAAAAGAAATAATATCACACCTATAGGATATATATAACCTAAATGTCATATCCAAACTCTTATATCAACCCTATTGAGTGATAAAAGACATCAAATAACTCAAACTGATCACTCCTATCTGCCATACACAAGACCTTGAGAATATAGTCACTTTTATGAATAAGTTTGTACATAAGATCACATTATCAGACCTCTTCAAATCATAAAAATGATATTCAATGAGTTAATAATTATAATGCTTATAACATCAAAATAAAGTCATCTAACAAGTTCTATTCCACTTATAGTCTTCTCAAATTCACTGTATTCTTCCCAAACTAAAAACATCAACTTTGGACTACATTTAATGCACTTATACAACCTATCAAAGTAAACCACCACTTGGATGACATTCTCCATGAAGTATAATTCAACTTTATTTCTTAAACCATCAATATTTGACCACTAGAATGACTTCTACAAGCCAAACAATCCTCTCAGGTTCATTTGCTCATACATAGGTAGATTCAAAACCCAACGATCAAATTTTTGAATATAATAGCTATTTCTCATAGCTTTAATTTGATGGCCTTTGGTATTTCCTTTAGTACTAGAGCAACTTTGAATTATCATAACATTATCTAGAAGAACCTTCATGACTTTAAACTTTCAAGAGACCTTCTTGAGACTAAGACCAACAACTCCATATAATCCTTTGACTAGGTTTAACTTTCTCTGTATACACAAAAAATGTTCCAACTTACTGACTTGTCCATACTTTCATGACATAAAGTGATGGTATCGATGTTACTTATCTAGTTTAGAAAAAAACTCTCTCTCAAAAGGATAAATGATAACACCAAAAACTCTCCAAAGCATCTTGGATATCCTCATAACATACTTTATCACCTCAAAGGCCTGCACATATGATATGCACTCTAAAATCTACTTGGAACCTATCACTTTGTCATTAATTCATTATGTACTAAGACCACCTTAACATCAATGATAATAAATTAATCACAAGAGCATTCTCAACACACTGTGATGCATTCTTTTTTGAACTAAACACCAATTAAGAAGATTTGTTTCCATGATATTTATCTCTAGCATCATATTGGGTGGTTACTACTTTATACTTGTTTCTAGGTCTATTGAAAGGCCTGTTATACCTTTGAAATACAAATTTATAATTATAATTTTATCCCATGGTGCTTTCCTTTCACTTTTTCATGCTCAATAATTAATTACTTAACTTTTGTACCATTTGTTAGATGACATCCAATTCTAATTTTTTGGAATCAGTTTTAATACCTTGTGTAGTAGCATTATTGACTGGTATTAAATATTAGTTAATATTTTACTATTTTGATGCATAAATAGGTTTATTTAGAGAGCTAAGGTGTTGGTTAGGTGGATCATGGGCTAAATTCAATTAGGTGTACACCTAGTTCTAATTAAGCTAAACATTATAATTAACATTTAGAATTGAGTTGAAGGCCAAAAAACTAGGACCAATTTAAGTGGGGCCAAGGCTTGTAATTGAGGGTTTGATCATTTATCAATGTTGATAGCTTCATCATAAGCCAAAGGTAGTGTATCAACATTAATTACTCCATGGATAAAGATAGTAGTCATGGGGTCCATGAAATTCTTATAAATTTCAAGGGCCAACACCTCAGCAGTTATAGACAACTTCAAGTTAGTTATATCTTTTAAAATCTAGCATTAAAGGATCATATTGGTTCATTATTTTCTCTTATCATGTTTTCAAATTGATTGTATATGATACTTGCATTGGTTACTTTTCCAAACTATTTTTAAAAAGTGTTTTGATATTGATCCCAAGATGTAATTAAACCTTTTGGGACATTAAATAACTAGTCATAGGAAACATTTTGCAATGTAAAGGGAGAAAACCTATAGGCTACATCTTCTTAGGTTATATTTAGTATCCCTAAGGCATTATTAAAAACCTTTATGTGTTCTTTATTAGTCTTACCTCTCAAGGGAGAAAAGGAAAGAAGATATTTTTTAGGGTTTTTGGGTAGATCATACACATCTCTAGGGATTACAATAAAAGAATTGGTTAACAAGCTTGGGCCATCAGATGTTTAAAAAGTTGAAGTTATTTGTTTAGAGAGTATGATTGATCCCAGGGAGCTCTTAATACACATTTATCTAACCTAAATTTTCTATGGATTTATAAAGGTGGGTATATCAAGTTAGTATCTAAGATGGACCTTATTAATCTTATAAGTATATCTAGTATAACTCAAGTGATCTCCTTTTCAAAATAAATGGAGGCAAAGGTTGGCCCTCCTTCTAGTATCAGATAATTTTTTGTTGATGTGGGTTTTATGTATAATATGGAACCTTAATAGTTATCCTCTAATGTTTTAGAATATTTGAAGCAAGATTCACTCCAAGGCATGAGTCTCGAAGTGTTAGGTTTTACAAATAACCTATTGTTGGAATAGCAATGAGCTAAGTAGTTGTTTACCATGGATGGTTTAGATATGATATGAATCTACATCTACTTGAGATGGATGGATTTATGATTGGTATAGCCTAAACTGTGCCTAATCAAAAGGAAGGAAAGGTAGTGTAGAAAAATAAGGTTTTTGGATCAAACAAGATAAAATCATTCTATGTCAGCTCTTGAACTAGGGGTAGGACAAGTAATCAATAACTAATGTTTGTTTCAATTTGTTTTAAGTATACCAAAAATGAATCATAGTTAGGATTCCATGGAAACAAGAATACAGTAAACTTTGGAATATATAATCAAAGGTTATTGCATTTGTAAAAGTATAATTGCACATCTACAAAGGGAGATTATGATTATTATGCAAAAGGCATTCAAATTAACAATAGCAAAATATGAATAATTACATTTAAAATAATACTCATGTAAAACCAAAAGAATAAGATATTGGTTTGATTGAACTTCTTACAAGATTCATAAGTTTGGAGAAGAACAATAGTTTCACATCAAGGCCAATTATAGAACAATCATAAGAATTTACTATTAATATTAATAGCCAAATTTTTCCTCCCTTTGGGATTGAGAGGATATAAATATATATAGGTTTGGGGAGGGGATTCCTCATCTTCAAATGAAAGTTTAAATTTATATCTCCAATAATATAATTGTGTCTCAAAATCATGTAGAGCATTCATGTACAAATTTTTTTACATAAAATAAAATTCCTCGACTAAAAGACAATGTATACATGCCAAATAAATTTGGAACTAGCAATCTCAATCCTAATTTAAACATGAAAATACATACATACATGCATGTGTGTGTGTGTGTGTGTGTGTGTGTGTGTGTGTGTGTGTGTGTGTGTGTGTGTGTGTGTGTGTGTGTGTGTGTGTGTGTGTGTGTGTGTGTGTGTGTGTGTGTGTGTGTGTGTGTGTGTGTGTGTGTGTAGGGTGGTGTTGATGCGGCACCAATAGAAGAGGAAAATGGTTGAGTGACAATTTTAGATATAGAAGTAGATGTTGTATCTACTTGAGGGATCAAAATTAGCCCTATTAGAGTATGTTTTACTGCATATTAAAAACATTGGGGACCCTTTAATGATTTGGTAGCACTTATAGTTGATTGTGTTCTTCATACTAAGTTCAAAATTCCATCTATGGCTATTATGTTTTCAAATAATACATGGTTAGTCTCAAAATATTTATTAATAATATAAAAATTGAGCAAGGAGAGCTTAAGTAATTTGATGGCTTCAGCCATCAACCTTGTGTAGTCTACTTCCAAAGTCATTAATTTTTCTCTAAGGGCTTCAGCCTTTGTCACTATATCTTTGGAATAATTGATCATTTGAAAAATATCATCATTATTTTTATATATAGTCCCCTCAACTTCCTCCTTAAATTTATATGTAACTACTTTAATGAGTGTTTAAAATTAGGCCTATTTATTAGCTCTCTAGTAAAGGTTATTACATTTTTGACCCTCGTATCTCTTAAAAATTATATGCTACAAAATGTCCCATTAAATCCTTCATTTTATATGCTAATTAAGGGGACCATCCCCTTTTTCAATTACCTAACTTAGAACCCATATAACATCTTAGCTGGATATCAGGGTCAAGTGATTGAATACGCTACTTCTAACACACTTAACCAAAAGAGTAAGCCTTTTTTCAAATTATTCTTAATGGGTACTATGTTTTAATCACTTTATGTCTCTCAATATGACTTCCCACTAGAGGCTCGAATATTAATCAAAATATTATATAGCCTTGTGGTTACACTTTATACACTATCTAAAAAAATTTGAGGGGTATGAATGATCTATCTCTATAGTATATGTTGTTGTGCTTCTTCCTTACTCCTATACATCTCCTTCATATCTTCTCTAATTTAATCCAAAAAAGAACAAAAAATACTTTGTACATTATGTTAGGTCATTTGGATTCTTTTTTGATTTTTTAGTCAAGGGAAATAGATTTTCCCTTTGTTCAAATTATATCTCCTCCCTTGTACTTATATTCACCACTTTCATCTTCTTTAGCCTCTGAATTATACCACTCTACCAATCAAAATTAGTGGAGATTGTAGGTATCTTTTTGATTACCTGATTATGTCTCTCATCTCTTTGACCTTATAGTTCTTTAGCCCATTAGGGAACAATAAGTTCCCCTTATTATTTTGGTTGACTTGGGTCTTCAAAAGGAGAGGGTGGAGTGATTATTAAAGGGGAATTTATTCTTATATGTGTTATTGAATCACTTATTTGAATAATTAATTAGAGGGATGGATAAATATTTATTTACCATCCTAAGGTTTCCCTTTGAGGGGTGACTTCAGCCCTATATTTTGTTACGCTTGGAATTTTTACAACTATCATTGTGACTAACTGTGTAGGTGCATATTATGGTAATTGTAGCTCCAATTTAATTAAAGGTTTTAGGGGGATTGGTGTCCCTTGTGGATCAAAAATGGAAACTAAAATCTAATTTTCAAAATAGACTCTCTTATTTGGAGCCATTATTTGGGTTGATGTTGAAAGAATAGAAGAATCAATTAAACAAGAAAATGGTGGACTTGTAAGGGCAGGTGGAAAATATATAGCTTGAGTATCTACAATAGTAATAGAATAATCAAGAGAAAAAAAACTAGATTATTAATATTTTGCATTTCATCTTTAGTGAGGATCTACTGGTCTATTGCCCCAGGTGGAATTTTTTCTTGAAAGCTTCTTAAGCTTATTGATTTGGCATTTTCTAGTTTTGCTACTTCATCTTGGGTTCCCTCCTCACTTAAATTTTTTAGGTCCCTTAATTATTTCTACATTTCCTTCCTCCTCATCTGTAGGATAATCCACTAGTGATATGACATATACATGCCCCTCCTCTTTTACTTCCTCCTCAAGGGATCCTCCAAGTGTATCAAGACTTAATGACGATATTTATTATAGTTGTTAATCTTTGAAGGAGGCTGGGAAGACTCTAGATTTCCTTTGGTAAGTGACTATCAAGGAATAAGAGTTGAGGGATGTGGTGAAATAAATGAAGGAACCATATTAGTATAGATTACCACCACAAGTGATGGCAAATAAATGGAAAGTGGAACAACATTGGTGGAGGGAAGAGTGGATGGAGAAGAAATTGATAATATAGGAAGTATTTGAGGAGATGCCCCATCATTATTGGTGATGGATGGATATGGGATGACCTAAGATGTTTGAGGGGAAGGGGGAGAAGATGGAATAGATAAGAAGAAACTTTGTGAAAAATCAAAGAGACTTACCTATGTAACTATTGCAAGTGGAGGAAAGGATGCCCAAGAGAATGTATTTATTTCCCATCTAGAGGAGGTGCATTCCTCTCAATTATGGTAGATGTGCCCAAAGTGATGGTAGTAGTTGCATGTGTGGAGGTCAACTGAGGACTAGGGAGATTTATAAGAATTTCCTTTCTAATCTATAGGTTTTCTTCCCTTTAACCATTGGACTCTCCCTCTTGTAGATTAGTCTCTTATTCTATAGGAGAGGGAGGCCAATCCTTTTGTGATAGATATCATGGTTATGTTGGAGGCCACTAATGACTTTATCCTTGTTCTATCTACCTTAACATTTAATTTTCCTATTCTTTAGTGATTTCTAGGTCACATTGAATGGATTGGGAAATAATCATTGACATCTATTTGTCCCTCATGTAGGTCCAAACTTCAAAATCATCTGATGCATTCATAAAAATAGCATCATATTCATACTCTTGGTAACCATATATAATGGTCACCCCCTTCTTCTCCTTGAAGAGTTAAATATAGTTTCCTATTTTTCCTTTGGGGTCCCATTCCCTGGATTGGGCCACTTTTAAATTATGTTATGATCTAGCCTTCCCTGCCTAGTTGAAGTGTCCCCTCACTACAAATTAGAGTTGCCTAATGCTTAGAGGGGTCTTATAGTAATAGTATTGATGTTTAAATCTAAACTCCTCATCTATACTATTGTATATTTAGTGGGCCACCTCTTATTTTGTGAGCTTATCTATGATGTGGTAGGGTAAAAATAAATAGGGTTACATTGTTCCTTAAGTTTTGATTATGTTAACATTTTTATAGTACTAATAATCCCCCATCTTGGCTATGCTTATTATAAAATTATCACATACTCTAGGCATATGAGTACCATGAATATATTGGTAAACTTGAGGATAAATCTTCTCACAAATTATAGTAATATCATTTTTGTATATATATACGAAAAAAAAGAGTAATTATCACAGATTATATTATCCACATATTCTATAGATGGTTGCCATAGTTCTCCATGGGCTCTGTGGACCATCCCAATGATTGCATCTATTAGATATTACATTATATAAAAAAAATCATTAGCTAGCCTTTATTCCTATTTGAACATTTGTGCCTTTAGTTTGACACTAATTATTTCTCCTAGGGCCATAGTTTTATCAAAGGTCAATAGAATATCTAACAATGGGACCCATTCCACATGTATATAAGTGATGCTAAAAAACCATATAATATGTTAATAAGGGCCATGGCTATTATAATACCAGGCCTAAATTTGATTATACTATTAGAGGAAATGCCTCCCTTGGGGTTCAATCTCTTTCCTTTCATTAGATACTACTTCAATTTGACCTCTACAATGTTATGCTTGAGCCATGCATTGGATGAGACTTGGTTATAGGCAACCTCAATTGTTAGTATCTTAAGGCACCTCTCAAATTCCCTTCCAGAAACATATGCAATTAAATTTTTCCCTTTCGTAAGATGTAGATAGTCCCTAAAGTAAGTACCATTGAAGAATAAATAACAAAGTAAACTGATATAGGGAATTACCTTTGGTTTCACAAATATTTTATGGACTCCCATGGTATTTATTGATAATAAGTCATCAATGTATTGCTTCTCCTCCTAGGATAGTAGATCTTGTGAAGAGTATGGGGATATTGACTTTATTGCATTCCATATGCCTAAATAGTATGAAAACTTAAAATCCATGGAACTTTTGTCAAATATGGTGTCTATGTGTTTGGTGTTTCCATCAATGGAGTATACATAACAAGCCTAGATGCATGGTGTTTTGGATAATCCATTTCATTAATTTGAGACTATATATTCATTGGAAAAAAAGGCTTTTGGTCACATGAAAGCTTAGAATTTAAATGTTTGATTAATGGCAAAGTGTATTTCCTTTGCTTAGATTTTTCATATATTACCAAATCATGAGCCTTGAATGCATAATGTGTGAGAAATAAATGCATAATGGCTTTTTTATTTTATTCCCATTTGGATTTAACCTCACTAGTCACCTTTTATGGGTTATCTCATTTTGCAAATGGAAATTATTCATCAATTAATGCATGTCCAGTCATACCATTGAAGACAGGTGTAAATACTTACCTTACCAACCTTTTACCTAGTTTTTTAACTCATTTATCCATATTTTTTCCATGTATCTCTTTGATATGACACATGTTTGTTTCTCATCACTTGTGATCTTCAAACTTTTGATCTTACTTTATATGCTCTAGGTTTGTGAGTTAATGGAATTGAGACACGTGGTCGAATCTCAAGTATGTAAGAACTTAGAGACATAAGGTCATGGTTGTTTGAACTTTTAACTATGTATGTCCTCTAAGATGGATTTAGGTACCAGGATGTTGACATGTGGCATGATCTCAAATCTACAAAGATTTGGAGACTCGAGACAACAGAGCTATATGGCCATTAACTTGATATTTCCCCTTTGAAGCATCAAGTTAATGGAATTGTGCCAACTATCAAACTCTCAGAGCTTAGAATCTCAATATTATTAGACTATAGGGCCATGGGGCCATTAGGATTTACTTTGACCTTCTAGGTTTTGGTTAACAGAATTATACCATGTGGTATGCTCTCAGGGATGCAATAATTTAGATGACTTAAAACTTTTCATAAATAGAACTTTATCCTAATTAATGTGGTTTTACTACATAGATATATTATAGTAACTCGACTATTGATAAGATATGAAACTTTTGCTAAACTGTGATGCATTCCCAGAAATATGATAGTGAGATTTGTCCTAGAAATTGAAATACTTAGTATTTTTTGTGAACGTTGAAAGACCTTGAGTAACGTGATCTTGCCACTTGCCCTAATTTTGTAGATCAAAAAGTTTGTGAAATCGTAATGAAGGTGGGGCCCAGATGTATATAATTTTTAAGTATTTAGCAAATAGTCATGAAAACATAAAAAAATCAAAGAGACACTAAGACATGATATATTAGCTCCATTATTCCAAAAATCATAAATTTAATTTCTAAGAAACATTTTGAAAGTCCAAAAATTAAAATTATCATAATTTATGCCCAAGATTTGATTTTCATAATTCAAAATTCTATAAATTTAGACATTGAGGATAACCTTAGCCTTTTGCATATTAAAACTAATATCATGGATATCTAAGGCTTATAAGACCTTGAGTAAGGATATTCAAATAATAGTGGGTACCTATTTACATGCAGAAAATAGGATGTGTGTGTTAAAACATAAAACCATTATTTTTAATTATTACTTAATTTCAACACAACATACTTCATTATGGACTATATAAATATTATTATAAATACCTTTATAACTTTTTTGACTATTAATCAAAATGTTATAAAACTTATATCTCACCAATATACACAACAGAGTCTGTTTTTTTTTTTTTCTTTAAATCATGAAATTAAGGTCAAAAATTTATGTTCATGTTCTTGAAGTTCTAAGTTTCTAGTTTATATTTATTAAAAAATTAATTAAAAATTAATATCCAATCTTTGACATTTCATCTATTCACATATTAAATTTTATATAACAATTCATTCATTTACTCAAAAAAATTGTCCATACACATGCAGTCTCCTTGTCTTTTCACAAAAAATACGAAGACTTTGTCATAGATTCATCAATTTCATACATTTTTATCATTTGAGTATTTTAAAAAATAATATATTTAAAAACTGCATTCAGAATGTCACGATTCATATTTTTACATTAATTTCAAATTTATTTTCCAAATATCTCTAAAATTCTCTCCAAATTCAACTATTGCTATTTTCAAAAAAAAATGGCACTTTTATCCCCCATATGCTAATATATTCATGAAGTCTCACACATATAAATATTGAAGAGGTTTTTAATATGTAGTTGCTCATGAAGATATTCACAAAGCTTCAAACCTTATAGATATGTGTAGCAATTATATAAACAAACCCACCAGTTTTGAGATTCAATGTCACTATTGGGATAGTCTCATACTAGACTATCACTAACGAATCATTTTAATCATATTAATTTCAATATAATTGGGTTATCTCTATGGACTATCTTCTATACTATTTCAGGACTAGTTTTTTATCATTACAATGATATTAGGATATATGGGAGTCTAAAATCAATTATGTGTAGATATAAACCTCGTTTGTCAATTATAAATAACTCAACATACTTTCACTAAATCTCTTTTAAGCATGTTGAAGCATTTATTTATTTTATTCATTTTATTTAAATTATATATGCCATTGTCTTCATTTTTGTGGCTTAGTGTTTTATTATTTATGCCTATTCACTTTTCATCAAAATGGAAAGATACTTCAAGTACATACATGATTTTTTTAATGCATAAATTTAGATTTTATTTTATTTTAATATCATAATTTTAATGATTTATATTTAACATTTTAATATTTTAAATTTTAAATTTTACAACTAAAAAATAAAAAACATAAATAAACGATTAGAAATAATCATTTCCAAGGTGTCAAAATTTTGGGTCATTAAAAAGGTGATGATTATTAGTCATTCTATGTCACTATTCAAATGAATTTTGTTAAGGTGTGGAGCTAAAAGCTTCAACTGTTTGCAGACACAAGAGAAAGGATGTTGAAGAACCAGAGCCACCGGCGTCGGCAGTATGACCAACGTCAGTCAGATGCAGTGGAGAAGGAGACCGGCGACGGCAGGGAGTCGGCCGACGTCGGCAGCACCAGACTAGCAGGGACCGGCGTCGGTTGCCTGTGTATTTCCAGAACTACTGTTGACGAACAGTCAGTTAAGTGAAGCGAGTGTTTGCATGTTAAATGACTAATTATAGTCACGATCTGCGTGTCTAATTATTGTAACTAGAGTTCTATTTTTGTAAGCATGGGATCTTATTTATAGACCCATAAGGCATGTATTGTAATCAAGCAAGAAGGAAAGTAAAAGCATTGAAGCTAGCAAGGTCAAGGAGATCAGCTGAAGCATTCAAGGAGGGATAATAACTCAGGCTTTAGAGTTGTTGTGTTGAGCAAGAGAGAGAGGAAAGAAGGTCTTGAGGTGTGGCAAGCCTTTGAGGTGGAGGAAGAAGTGGCATCTTCCTTATTGTATTTTCTTCTAGTAATATTTAATACAAGAGTGTGTATTGTCTCTCGAATTCTTTGTTGTCTCAAATTTCTAGCTACTTTATCATTCTGGTATAATTTCGTGTTTAATTGCTAATACGAGAAGTAATCATATGTGCTCTAATTGGTAGAGCTAGATCCCCTGACAAATTCTTTGTATCTCTATACACACTTAAAAGTAGACTCTAGGCATTTATTAATCATTAAATTACATGGTTTTATCATGTTTTTGTATTTATTGATTATTATTCTAAATAATACATTATTGGCATATTTTCTCAACTTTTGATGGCCTTTGAAGCTTTTATCAACCATCTTTAGCTCCCCTTTTATCTCTCTTATTATTTTCCTATGTTTGGTTAGCTTTGTCTAGAGATTTTGTTTGCTCTTGAGCCTTTTCAGGAGCATACAAATTCTCCTGGCGTGTGTTGTTGTGGTCCCTTTGTATTTAAGTGTGTTTCTTTAGTTTTCCCACATTTTTCACTTTTTGGATGTTGGAGGTTAGTTTGTGAACTATTAATGTCCTTGTTCAATCGAATTTGTTTTAGAATACGCAATTTATAGTTCATTTAGGCATTAAAAATAAATTTAGATAATGCATTACTCATAAGAATCTATTGAACACTTTCAAGCATTTTGGACAAAATTACACATTCATTAGAGAGTTTTTTGACTCATAAAAGTTTACTTTTAGACACATATCAATACACTAATTTTCATGTTTTTGATCATTGAGGTATTTGTTTTTCAATATTGTTGTGGTTTAAGGCCCTATAAAATACCAAAATATTTCTACTATTCTCTATCTTACCTCATGTCTCAAAACAATTTTTTTTTCTTACAATTTCTAAGATATTAGTACCTAATTAAAATAAGAAGGATAATTTATGTTTTGTAGGTGAATGGAGAGAAAGTGCACGAATTTGAGTAAGAATTTTTAATCCCATAAAATAGGTGAACACATTAGTCAAAATAATTTAGGCATATTTTTCATTTCATCAAGATTGTTCATATGCTTCTCACATGATCAAGAGTTTATATACACTTTAAATAAAGACTTTGTTTGGCATGAATTTTCTAGGTCAGCTACGTGTCATATATAGATGTGAATTTTCATTCTTATATCCTAATAAATATCACCATATCTTAAAATATTCAAGATATATCTATAAACCTTACATGTCACCTATTTTATATAGTTTTGGAAATAAATAATTAGTTTTGATTATTGTATTGCATATATTATTAGGCCTAGTTAAATGTTGTGGGTGTTTATATTAAAATTTAATTGAAATACAATTACCCATACCACATTTTTTAGAATAAGTGTTATCTTACACCCTTTCTAGGGTTATATATTACTTATAATTAGGGAAAATATGGATTTATTACATTGCATGTACTAAGATACAATATCTTTAACTTTCATGTGTTTGATTTCAAAGCCCTAGGTTCTTTTTTATATAAATCATGTAAACCCTAGTGTGATTTTATGGCATGTGATTTTTCATGTTTTCATTTATGCCACCTAACTTTACTAGATCTATGTTTGTAACTATTAATAGTATGTAGACAAAAAAATTTGGTAGAATACTCATTATTTATTATGGTATTAGTATGTTATGTGCTTTTAGATCATTGGTTCAAATTAAGTTCTTATTAGAACATTTATTTAGTGTTATGGGCCCCATTTTCCTTTTTTAATTTATGTTTCCTTTATAAGTCAAATTTTTTCACCTTATAATATTTCCATTCAATCTAAAATGATTAAAAACATTAAAAATGACTATTTGTTTTCCCTAGTACAACACAAACACTCTTGAAACATCTAAATCATAGTTTTAGGTTTTCTTGGTCATTTTCACTAGGAGATTACCACTATGCTCTTAGTAATCATTTTTAGTATGTCCCTTCTCCCAAATAATTCATTTTCATGTGCCTTAATTGTTACCTTTCTTTTATTTTGAATGTTGGCTTACACACTAATGGGTTCCTAATTTGAATTCAAAAAGCTTATTAGCACATGAGTGCATTGATGTATTTAGACATTCATTCACAAGTAGTACACATTGATTTGATTGATAATCCATTTATTGAAATGTAAAATCAAAGGGACCTACTATTAGATAAACAACCTTGTGATAAATCATAATTTAAGGATTAGTGAAAGAGCATATAAACTATACTATTTTGTTGTTTATCATTGATAAGGATAAGGATAAGGATAAGGATAAGGGTCAAAATATTCATATTGTATTGGGTGTTGATTTGTAACTTTTCAAAAATTATGGGTCTAATTGAGACATGATCCTCATAACATACCTCATTGTTTAAGTATTTTCAAGGTTATTTGAACTAATTAGAGTTGCAATAAACATTAAGTATTTCTGAAGAGAAAATAGACTAATAAACTAATACATGAGAATAAAATCTTAAAAAATATAGAGCTATATAGAAATAAAAATGGGGTACACAAATGATACCCAATATTTTCACTTGAGAAACCCTTTTATTAAAAATCCCATCATAGTAACCTTATTCCTTATTACATTGACTAATTTTTTTATATTATAATAATGTCCTTCAAAGTTTTGAATAACCCTAATACATATATGAGTATATATACGAACATCAATAGGTAATTGCATAAGTGGTATTATAATACCATGGGTACCCAATTCATGGGCCAATATTATAACCCATGATGGTTCCCATAACATTATTGTTCATAACATTTCCCATGTAATAGCATGGCATAAAACCACCCATATATCCTGAAACTACATGTAAAAACCTAAAATCATAACACCACCCACCAAAACTACATGGGTTAAGAAGGTCTCACTCTAACCCAAATCTAACCTTACAATCATCATGAGTGTAAATCATGAATATTAAGCAACATATTTCCAAAATCTCCCACCCTTTTTAAAAAATTTACAAAAAGCCATAGATTAATACTTTCAGTAGTTGTGGATAACTATGTCCACTGATTTTATACACCAATAAATTTTCTTAGTACTCACAAACTTCATCAATGAATCAAAAACATTCTTATTTTTATTAACCTTTTCCAATAATTCCCTCTTATCTTCAATCATTTCTCGAAAAAAAATGCATCACTATGTTTTGACCAAGAGTGTGAGGTTCTCTGCCAAACATATTGCACCTTGAATATCATAGTCTATCTTTATATATGAAAACAAATATGTAAAATAACCTTTGAAGCCATATTTATTCCTTACTATAATGAGTACCATGTACTTTACCTTTATAGTAGATATTGCAAAAAATTATTTCCCTTTTCTCATCCAACTCATTGCTCCCCCAAGCATGTTAAGCATAAAATCACTTGTTCACCTTCGACAGTCAAAATATCTAGTCTAGTCATATTCCATAAACATTTTTAAATTCATAGATTTATTTTCACCAAGTATTCCCTGGTATAAGATTAATTAACTTGAAGCACCACATAAATATATAAAAATATTTTTCATAATAATTTATTGTTCCTTCCCAATATTAGAAATTAATCTACTCACAAATCTCAATGCATGGTAAGTGTCAAGTATAGTGTAGATAATTCATACATTATGATTCCAATAACACTTGCATAAGGAACCTAAGACATGTCATTAATTTCCTCTTGGTATTTGGTATACTATTCAATAGATAGATTTTGATCAATGGGAAAGGGAGAAATTTTAGGTTTGCATTCATCCATTCTAAATATTTTAAGTATCATCTCAAAATATTTCTTCCAATTTAGCCTTAGTTTTATATTTGGTTAATATTTTTTAATTTTCATGCCCAAAATGAAAGTTATGACACCTAGATTCTTCATATAAAACTAGGATGATAATTGAGATTTTAATTTTTTGATCATTTGCTTGTTGTTACAAAGTAACAATATGTCATATACATATAAAAATAATATAAAAAATATATCATCTTCATGTTTTAAATACACACAAGGATCAATTTTTCTTGATACAATCCCAAGTCCCAACACATACCTGTCATACTTCTAATTCCACATCCTTGGTAATTGACTTAGGATATAAAGATAATTATTTTTACTCCTTTTAATTCACCTTCAATATTTTTTGATACAACATATAACTATATTCTTTAATCTCCCCATTCAAAAATATTGTCTATACATCTTTATG
The DNA here is from genome assembly GCA_037957365.1 of Torreya grandis. Classification (NCBI taxonomy): domain Eukaryota; kingdom Viridiplantae; phylum Streptophyta; class Pinopsida; order Cupressales; family Taxaceae; genus Torreya; species Torreya grandis. Next base: position 2,884,680 of record JARHVA010000516.1, read on the forward strand.
TTTTACTTCAAAATAAAAAGTGGTTCCCGGTTGAGGGTAGAGGCTCCATGGTGTGGAACACTCTTAAGTTGGGAGCCTCTCTCGTGCAAGCCAATCTCTTTTGGATTTGTAATAGTGGTACGGAGGTGTTATTCTGGGAAGACTCCTGGAATGGCTGCTCAGCGCTCATTCTATCGCACCCTCATCTGCAGGACCTGAGGGAGGCGTTCCAAAATGCGGGTTGGGACACTGTGGAACATTATAAAGAAGCTTTTCAGTTGGGAGAAGCTAGCATTTTCACTTGGAAACAGGAGGTGGATTGGCCGCAAGGTGGGACTGTTGAGGATAGACAGGAACTTCTTCGGCTCCTTGCTGCTAGAGGATGTAGCTCTCTGACCGAATGTGACACTCTGGCTTGGGGTGGCGACCCCTGTGGGCAATATATTGTTTCCTCGGGATATCAGTGGCTGATCAAGGAGCAATTCGGTGCTGAGGAGGTCCCTTGGAGCAAGAAAATATGGAATCCGGTTACCTGGCCGAAGTGTAACTTCTTCTTGTGGACCCTCACCTACAGGCGCTGCCTCACCTGGGAAAACCTCATCAGGCGTGGTTTTCATGGCCCCTCTATCTGCTTGTGTTGTCGAGAAAGTGAGGAGAATGCTAAACACCTATTTTTTCATTGTTCTTTCGCTAGAGAGCTTTGGCATTTGTGGTGGGATGCTTGGGAACATCCTTGCAGGCACGTTGGATCCTTGATTGAGTTCTAGCAAAGCCTTGATCAACCCCCCACTAAGGCTTCTATTCTTCAGAATGCATGGTATGCTGGCCCGTCATTCATCCTTTGGCACCTTTGGCTCGAACGAAATAGAAGACTTTTTCAACAGCGCTGCCTGAGCACAAGTGCGCTTTGGATGAGGGTGCTGGTGGCCTTGCAGGAAACTCTTCATGCTTGAGGTTATAGTAGTGACGGCTTGCAGGTGCGGGACGCTTCTGTCCTTGCCCGTCTCTCCCCTGGCGCGCCATTGGGTGCGCTCCCCTACTTCCAGACTCGGCCCTCGACTTACAGCAGGCACTTGAAGCGCTCGATCAGCAGGGTGGGCAGTTGGCAGCCGCCGGAGGAAGGCGTGGTGAAGATTAACGTGGATGGGTCGGCTAGAGGGAACCCAGGTGAAGCGGGGATTGGAGCCATTGGTAGGAACAACTCTGGCAATATTTGTATGTTATTGACTGAGTACAAGGGCCACCATACCAACAACTGTATGGAGGCGCTGGCAATCCTGGAGGCCTTACGTATTTGTTGTCAACAGGGGTGGCCCAGCATTATCTATGAATCAGACTCGCAGGTGGTGGTTAACCTACTGAACAACTCCAATTCCATTTGTCAGGATTGGAAACTTGATGTGATTATTAAGCAGATTAGACAGGTCAGTTCATTTTTTGAAATTATTTCTTTTCGTCATATTCCCCGGGAGTGGAATGCGGTGGCTGACCGACTGGCTAAATGGGCCACGGAACATGGGCCTGACTGGGCAATTTTTGATCAGAATAGGCTTCCTGCTGACCTTATTCCTATCCTGACTCAGCTTCTTGAGCAGGACATGTGGATGTAATTCCCCATTTTCGGGCCTGTTTTTAATATATTTTTACCCCCTCTTTAGTTATTTCAAAATAAAAAGTAATAGTAATAGTGAAAATAAATATAATTAAAGCTATCTTGGTAAAATGAAGAAAAAAAATATAACCAAAAGTGATTCCCTCTACCTAAGAGATCAATTACTACCAGGGGAAATTTATACTTCTTTTTTTCATCTGCATTGTACATCTTCTTGAACACCCATTCTCAACAAACAAGGTTTCCACTAGGAGGTAATTTTACCAAGTCCCATGTCTTTATTTTATCCAAAGACTCCATTTCTTCCTTTGTGGTCTTCATTATGGACTTATTCCGATTTCATCAAAGTTCCTACACAGTCTTGGGATCTTCATCAATAAGTGATAAAACTGATAAGAGAAATGTAGAATAGAAATTAAAATACCTTTATAGTATTTGTATAGCTCAATCTGATACTCCCAAGACTATAGTTTAAGATCCTTCTTATAATTCATCATCTTTTACTTCATATGAATGTTTCTAGCATAACTCCCTTTCTATTTCATCTTCTTTGACTTCTTCATATTCATACATATATTGTCTCTTTCTAACTCAACATACAACATGTATACACATAATATTTTTCATTTTGTTATTTATTGACGCTCTTTCTTGAAATCAATTATTGAGAATTGATATCCCTAATTGCATGACTTAGAGGGTGCATCAAGAAATATGTGGGCAGGCTCATGGTATTTTGTTAGAGATATTGCTACTATATCATGATCTTAACATCCCCACTACTAGTCTAGCTTCTTCATATTATCTGACAATTTAATTCCTTCCATCCTATCCTATTCAACTATCTCATATTATCTATATCATATGGCCTTGTATATGTTTATACCATCTATTTATCACTTTTTCCCTTCTTGTACCATATATGATAGCTCACTGCAATGTTGAGCCTATTTTTTGACATTTGTATTATATCATCCTGGTTGATACCACTCTGTGTTAGCTGGCATATTTGGCTACATCAACCTAGTTGATACCTCATCTTAGCATACAAGGTTTATTTTAGGCATTATATTAGTATATACAGGGGACATATTTCATTCTAAACATATTAGATATAATCTATTCACTCTTCTTTCACTCACAGTTCTACCTTAACTCACATTTAGAGGAATTATTGATCTATAACCTTATCTTGAATAAAGTTTGTCTTGTGGTAGTGTCAACACTAAAATTTTACCTCCAAGTTTTAGTTTTCATTATTTTTCTTATAAATAATTTTATCTGAAGTGTAATTATTAGTAGTATCTATTAAAAGTTATCAGCACCTACTAAGGAATAATGGTGCACACCATTGAATGTTGTAAAGTAAAAAGTACATGTTCTATACTAATAGCTAAATTACATTACAGAATATTATGAAAATGATGGTCCATGGTCAAAAGTAAATATTTATTGAAATTGGTCATATTAATGTCCAAATATTAATTTAATGGTAAATAAGTCACTAGGGTTGAGGAGATCCCAAATAAATAATATTTTATTTGTAAATATTTTTAAAAAGTGATGTCATAAATAATTTGGAAATATTTATATCTATTTTTATGAGAATTCTAGGAAATATTTTGTCTATTATTATGGAAATTATAGGAAATATTTGGTCTATTATTAGGAAAAGTCTAGGAAATATTAGTTAAGTCTATTATTAAGTAGTTAGGTGGGGATTATATTTGGTAGGTTACGCCATTTTAGAACTAATCCTACCTAAAATGTTTTAGATATTATTCTTTTATTAACTTAGGATGATGTGGAATGCTTGAGATTCTATAAAATGATGAATACATTCCCCTAATAAACACAAGGTAATACATGAAAATACATGGATATGCAATGAGCCACATGTATAATAAGGCACACACAAAGAGGAAATAAAGAAGATAACAAGAAAGATAATCCTATAGATAGAGTGTGGAGGAAGATATTGGGTTGTGTGAAAATGAAGTTTCTTCCAAAAAGTTTATTAGAAGAGCTAATGAATGACGTCCATTTGGAGGTGGTAACACATAGTGGAAGATAGTTTTGCATTTTGGGTGAGATTTTACACTCTTAATTCCAACAATATAGTAATTTATTTCATTCTATGATTGCGTAAATTATTTTTACCATTTTTACTATTGTGTGTGTATTATGTTTGTTGTGTTTTCTTCAAAATCACACCACCATAACCAAGTTGTGTAATACTAATACAATCATATGATAATGAATTTCTAATGTGATATTTATTCAATTTCAAATTAGGTCAACATTTCTAGTTCTATTACTGAGACCATTCCTTGGTGGTGGTATCTTTTTAATTGTGTTAAGGGTCAAAATATTGTTATTGATGTTGTAACCTCGATCCTAATGAGAATAGGGTTTTTATATAGTTAGTCTAGTCTTACTATCATAGTTTCATTTTAGCCATTTATGTTTTTCACCATAGACATTTCATTTTTCACAATGGTCATTGTAATTTCTATTTTGAAAAGTGTTTAACACAATAAATTATATTTTTACCATAATCATTTTAGTTTTTACCATGAATAGTGTTCACAATATTAAATTTAGTTTTACCATGGTCATTCTAGTTTTTAGTATTCACCATTGTTGTAAAAATAAAGGGAAAATAAAAAGGTGGGAAAACAAAAAAAAAATCATATCCTCTTGTATTGTTAGTTTAGTAAATTTTTGTTACTAGCTTACCATAAAATTTTGCAGTGTTAATCACTTGGGTTGTGTTTTATTAGACTGAGTTTTAAGTTGAGGTAGATTTTATTTTTGAAAGGAATAGCTACCTTTGACAAAGGAGGATTGTTAAAATTCATTTGTTTTCCTCCCGATCAAATGAAAATGCGTTTTCCTTCATTTAGGAATATAAAATATCTCATATTTATAATGGGCTTATAATAAGGGAACAATAGGAATAATTTCTTCCAACATTTTTATATGGTTCAACACTTAGATGGTTTGATAAATTAAATGGCAATGTTAAAAATTCATGGGATTTTATTCTTGATAGTTTTATTGAGGATTTTGGTGCACAACATGAATAATAATATCTCATGATAGACATCATAAAGTTATGCCAAGGATAAATAAATAAGATTTTTTATTATCATACACATGTTTTTGAGTTGAGAAAGAAGTTGGACACTCAAATCTGAAAATAAGGATTGGTAGAATGACTAATAATTATTTCTACATAACCTATTCTAAAATAAATGCATCCAAGGGATGAAGTCAAAAATTAAGTATCAAGTGAAACATAATTGGCCAACAAATCTTGAGCAAGCAAAGGACATCACTAGAAAACAAGAAGAAAGAATTAAAGAGGAACCTGGGGAAGTTGCTACCAAGGTTCAGGTTGTACCAGTGTTGTTGGCCTAATCACCATAGCCATTAACAGTGACCACTTCTCCCTCTCTTGTTACATGAAATGAATATAATGATTAAATTAATAAAATGGACCAATTGGTTATAAACATTCTCCAAGTGAGGGATTTGGGTTCCCAACACTCCTAAGGAGGAGGAGGTAGGGGTCCAAGTAAAAAAAATTTGAAATTATAAGTTGAGTATACAGATAAAGGATACTATAAGTCAAAATTTATAAAAATAAAAATGTAGTCGCTTGGTGAAGTGCAAAAGAGGTGTCTCAGGGGTCATGTGGAATATAAATATGCATTTTTAATTTTTTTTTGTTCCTAATTTGCTTGGTGAAGTGCAAAAGAGGTGACTAGGTTTCCATGAGACCTATAAGAGCTACTAAGGCCATTAATTTGAAAGATGTAGTCGCTTAAGGGTGACCCATAGATGTTATGGCTGACATATGAAGGTGGTATTAAGCTATGTCTTAGTTTTATAGAAGACTTAATGGTTAATTCAAGTCTTATGGCTGGCCAAGAAAATAATATTTATGAAGGCTCTATAAAGAGTGAAATCAAAGGTGATGATTTCTAGAGTTGAGAGGTGAAAGAATAGAGAAGTACAAGTGTGAATTATGGATGGACTAAAGATTATATTAGGTTGATAATTTTGTGTATGACCTAGAGTTAATAATTCTTAAGTCATAATAGTGATCATGCATGTTTGAATATTGAGGATGAGTGAAGAATTCTAGAGTGATTCAAAAGGGTGTTTGGATACATTGCTTGTGTGAGCAAGTTTGAGAGAGTGTAAAGGGTTGAAAGAGAGGTAATATAAATTGTTTATCCATTAGATTTAAAATAAATAAGATTTATGGAGTTATTGATTTCATAGGTGTTATGTGGGTGCTCAACATCTAAAACAAGTAGGTGTTTGTTCATGCTTAGGGGTGGGTGCTCCTTATGTAGTGGGTGATTTAGTAAAAGGTCTTATGTTTGTGACCATCTTATAGGACATGTAGTCCATGTGTTTTTAGGCTTGAGAGTGGGTTTTATTCTCCATGAGGTTTTCTCACATAATTCATGTGTTGTGTGATTTATCTTTCATCACCTTTCTTGTTCACTATTATGAATGACTTGTATGCTTTACGAATGCTTGTGGTGATTGACTAAGGGTTTGAAAGGATTAGAATTGAAGTTTGGATTATCTTGCATAATTAATTCAACCCTCAATCTTAATGATTGTACCTCTAATAATTGGTATCAGAGCCACACCTTCTTTACAAGTTCAAACACTTGAAGGTGATCCAAGGTATAATATGACAAGTCAACATTTGTAGGGTTTCTCTACAAATCAAGCATCATTGTTCAATGGGTCTAATTATGCTTTTTAGAGTGAAAATATGAGGGCATACATCATGTCTCTTAGGTTTGATATTTGGCAATCTATTATGGATGGTTATACTACACCAACTACTCCTCCAACTAGTTTAGTTGATAAGAAGCTAAGTGAAAACAATTAAAATGCAATGAATGCCATCATTTTTGGTCTTTCAGAGATTGAGTTCACCAGGGTTATCCATTGTAAGTCTACCAAGTAAATTTGGGTCAAATTACAAACTATCTATGAAGGAGATTCAAAAGTTAAGTTCGCTAAATTACAAACATACTAAAGGCAATTTGAGGGCCTCAAAATGAAGGAAGAAGACATTGTGGCATCCTATCTTCTAAGGGTTGATGAGATAGTAAACATGATCAAAGGTCTTGGAGGGAAGATTAAAGAAGATACTATAGTACAAAAGGTAATAAGGTCTCTCACTCTCAAATTTGTTTCAAAGTATATGTTGTAGAAGAAAGTCATGATCTTACTTAGATGAATATTGATGAATAGTATGAGATCCTTACTACCTATGAGATGAGACTCAATGAGGATAGAACTCCTAAGAAGGAAGCAGCCTTCAAGGTGATCAAGGAGACAAAAGATAATAAGAACAAGTAAATTCTTTAAGACTTTAAACTTAATGAATATCAACTTGAAGCCATGATTACAATAAAATTGAATGTAATATTAGGTAAGTATGAATGATTGCAATAAAATTGAATGTAATATTAGGTAAGTATGAATGGAAAGTTCCTTTTAAATGGTTTTCATGTGGTAAAGTTGGTCATTTTATAGCTAGATGCCTAGATAGAGGCAAGTTTGAACACAAAAAATCTCATAAAGAATCTCATGAGGATGAACACAAAAAATCTAAGTGTCGTAACAAGTACAAAAAGTTCTTCAATAAGAGAAATGGCAAGGAGTCATACAAGGTACCAAGAGCCTTTACCATGAAGAAGATAGTAAATCATCTACTTAAGAAGATAAAAACACATAAGATAGTGATGATTCATATCATCATGAGGACAAGGAGACATTGTTCATGGTTATTGGAGATGATGAAGGTGAATGCTCTTTAGGCAGAGATCTTTTTGACAGAGATAGCTCAGAATAAAAAGAGGAGCAAGTCACTCTTGAAGACAAATATCTGAATATTATGGAATAAATAAAGATACTACAAGTCAAGAATAGAAAATAAGCTTCCTTGATCAAATCCTATGAGGATTAAATTGGCCTTTTTGAAGGAAGCTTGATGAGATCACTCAACAACTTGAAACTCAAGTTTGTACTCTTGATGAAGAGGTAAAGAGTATGGATGAAGAATGTATCATGTATCAATCAGAGACGAAGTCTTTGAAAATGAAACTAAATCAAGCTATGAACAAGCTTGAAACATATCAAAAGAAAGAAGCAAAAATCTCTAAAATAAATGATATCATGACAAACAAAGATGTAGTTGATGATTCAGATAATAAAAGAACTAAGGTAGAAAATGAGGCTGAACTGATGAATGCTCTTGAAGATTTGAATATTGAGAAGAAAAAGAAAAAGAAGATGAGGTCACAAATCAAGGACTATGCAGAGTAATTCAGTGTGTTTGAGTCAAGAATAAATGATGACACTAGGGAACATGAAGATACAGTCAAGCATATCAATACTCAGTTGGAAACTATGTTTACAAGCCTAAAAACTAAAGAAAATAAATGCTACAGGTATATGATTGAAATTGAGTCCTTAAATGTGGAGTTTTAAAATACATCTATCACGGTAAGGTCTTTTGTGAAGTTTGAAAAGAGGGCTAATGATCTTGATAACATTTGAGTAGTCAAATTTCTATGAGTGATAGATCTTGTCTAGGTTTCAAAGAAGAATAAAATGTTGCAACTCAAGAAAAAGAAAAGGCTAACATGAATAAGAAGAATAAGATATTAAAGGTAAATGATCAATCAAAGAATGATGGTGTTAGCAGATTGAAAACTAATCCTATCATACAACCAAATGCTATGAGGTATGCAAATTTCAATGGTCAGTGTTACTCCTGCAATCAATTTGGTCATAGGTTAAGAGAATGTAAAAGACCCTCAAGGAATGAATTTTATTGAAACTACGATATGAATCATTATTCAAGTGGTATAAGTGAAGTTTAATGTTACAACTACTATGATATGGGGAAAACTTCAATATTCTATCCTTACAAGGTAAGAAATAATGATTTTTTCTTAATAAGTATGGTTTGCTACAAATGTCAAGAGAGAGGTCACATAGAAAGGTTCTGTAAGAATTGTTAGTCTCTTACTTATAATAAAATCAATCCTAATATGAATAAATGAAGATATAACAAATGGAAATCCAAGGAGGTTAATGGATTATTTGTCATGATAGAATAGGAAATAAGTCCAAGAATCAAAGAGCAAGCCTTATATGCCCAAATGGACAAGAATATCGAATATGACTCTAAGTCAAAAATAAAAATGAAGTTAAGAACTCATTCAAAGTCAATCTGATGATGAGACAAGACTGCAAGTCAAGTAAGAGTATGGAGATATGAGAGTCTCATGATTTTTGGGACTTTTAGTCTCTCTATATAAAAGGGGTGTCTCTCTCTAGGATTCAAGGAGATACTTGTCAGCAAGAGGAAGCATGATGGATGTAAGTTGGGTTTTGGTCGATGTTGTAGGACAAGAAAGGAGTATTATAAGATCAAGTAGTTTAGTGATCTGAAGGTGATTACTTTCTAAGTTGTTCATTTCAAGATCTTGTTTGTAAGTATGTAGAGTTGTTCATTGAGTGTTTTTGAAGAATATCAATTGAAGATATGCATGATGTGAAGGGGAGAATATGTGAGGTGTTCCATTCATGGTGGAGATATGTATAAGTTTGATATAGACGTGAACTCAAGCATGTTGATATGATGACTTGATCAAACAAAGTCAGGTGCATTGATAATATATTAAATCCTCATGCATAAACAAAGGGGGATTTTTGTAAATGGTTAGTTCCTAAGATTAGAGTACTATGTATTTGAATCTGAGAGAGAAGGTATGAAGGCAATTGTGTTGTTTCATCATGGTTTATGGTTGTCCGAAGGTGCTCAAACAGAGCCTAAGGGTATGGTCAAGATGGTTTCTTGTCAATGAGAAAAACTATGAAGATATGGTAATAAATGATATGCACAATTTTAGGGGGAGTTTGTATCAACTATCTAAGGTGTTCCTTTCCTATCGTTGATCCTTAAAGTCTTTCAAATCCTCAAGATCAATTGGTGCCCACTTTGTCATTATGTCAAAGGGGGAGAAATTAATTGAAGAAACAGAAAGAGTATGTGCATAGTCATGTGTTGGTTTTGACATAAATTAAAAAGGGAGAGATTTTTGTGTTGTCAATGATATCTCCAAGGTGTTCATAATGTGTCTTGTGTGCTATAATGAGAATGAGAAAGTGTGCTTCAATATGTTTCAGTTTTCTTGCATATTTCTTTAGTATATGCTTGGATAGGTAGATGTTGGATGTTATTGGTGGTGTGGTCATGTTGTAGAGACCTTATGAGGTGATATGAGTACTTGGAGTGCTTTTAGAAGTGAAATTAATTCATCATAATAGTCATATAAATGTCTAGGTTCTCCTAGTCATCTTGGCAAATCAGGCTGAGTGATTAGATTGATGATGTCAACATTTACACATATGGTAGTGTTAAAGGGAAATGATCACATGGTGGTGTTTAAGTTTGAGTCTATTTTCTATAGTCCAATTTTTAGGTAATGAGGTTGTGTGTATAAAATGATATCAAGCTACAAAGTTGGCCTTCTAGGTAGATTGCAGTGTTTCCCATACTTAGCCAAATTTGTAATATTGAGTGACCTTTATATAGGGTTGCCAAGTATCCAAACCTCACTCAATCAGATCAAGGATCATTAGTGAATTCAAGGATATCGAGTGTTGAAATAACATGTAATTATTTTAATTATCTAATGGCACATGGGTGATTATGTAGATGAACATCTAACGATGCACGTTAAATCATGTAGAAGATCTAATGATAAACATGAGGTTAATAAGTCAAAGAATCATAGATTTCATGTGGGGATACCAAGTGGCATAAGTGAATTAACTAAATATATCAGGGTACATATAAGGTATGTGGGACTGCCAAGTGGCATAAGCACATTAACTGAATAAAGATTGATTGGCAGGTACACAAAAGGCATGTGGGGCTACCAAGTGGCACAATCTTGAAGTCCTAGATCAAAGATCAATGACAAGAAATTAAAATTAAATACTAGGAGACTCTCGAGGAGATAAATAGAGTGTATTTTATCAAATTTATATGGGTCACAAGATGAAAACACGTGTCTAAAGCTTTTGCATTACATAGTGATTGTTGGAATTTGAATTTGCAAATTACTAAAAGAAAACCAGTTTGTATTGTTTGAGATATAACTTTTGATAAATGATGAATTTGAGAGTGGTATAAAAATAAAAATTTTAAAGGACTCCAAGGGATATCCATAAAAATTGGTTATAAGGTTTGATTTTTTTTATAGTTATAGTTATTGAGCTCTAAAGTTGACTATTTGTTTGTTCATGGTGTTGTTATGTACAAGACTAATGTTTGAGTAGATTGTGCATATGCAAAGGAGTGTAGTGATGTATGTAATCACTTGAAGGTGTCTTAGGGGTCATGTGGAATAAAAATATGCAGTTGGAAGTGGTCTTGTGTTCTTAATTTTCTTGGTGAAGTGCTAAAGAGGTGAATAGGTTTCCATGAGGCCTATAAGGGCTACTAAGGCCTATTTGAAAGATGTAGTTGCCTAAGGGTGACCCATGGATGATATGTAAGACCTATAAAATTGGTATTAAGCTATGTATTAGTGTGATAGAAGCCTTAATGGTTAATTTAAGTCTTATGTCTGACTAATAAGATAATATTCATGAAGGCTCTATAAAGAGTGAAATCAAAGGTGATGGTTTCTAGAGTTGAGAGGTGAAAGTATAGAGAAGTGTGAGTGTGCCTTGTGGATGGACTGAAGAGCGAATTAGGTTGAGAATTGTGTGTATGATGTACAAGTCATAATTTTGGTATCATAATAGTGATCATGTAGGTTTGAATATTGAGTATGAGCGAAGAAGTCTAGAGTGATCCAAAAGGGTGTTTGGATACATTGCTTGTGTTAGCAAGATTAAGAGAGTATAAAGGGTTAAAAGAGATGTATTATACATTATTTCTCCATCAGATTTAAAATTAATCAAATTTATGGAGTTTTTGATTTCATAGGTGTTGTATGGGTGCTCAACATCTAGAACAAGTTGGTGCTTGTTCATGCTTAGGGGTGGGTATTCCTTGTGTAGTGGGTGCTTCAATAAAAGGTCTCATATTTGTGATCATATTATACAACAAGTATTCCATGTGTTTTTAGGCTTGAGAGTGGGTTTTATTACCCATGAGGGTTTCCCACATAATTTATGTGTTGTGTGCTTAATCTTGCATCATCTTTCATGTTCACTATTATGAATGACTTGTATGCTTTATGAATGCTTGTGGTGATTGATTAAGGGTTTGAAAGGATTAGAATTTAAGTTTGGATTATCTTTCATCACTGAATCACCCACCCTTTCAGTGATTTTACCTCTAACAAGGGTTAGAATGGGTGATGGGGAAGGTTTTAATTAGCTCAACCTCCAAGGTATATCCTATATGGAGGTATGGTATTTCAAGGGATGAGTCCAAAGGAAAATTAACTTCTTGTGGTAGAAGTTGGTCATGGATAATATTTATCATGTGATTTCCCTATTTTTGGGTATCTTGAGTGTGTGTTTATATGAAGTTTGATGAAGAGGGATGATTGGGAAATGGTTGTCTAGATATTTCTAAGGAATGATTTGGGGGAGCATTGGGGTTGTCTAATTAAATTCCCCCCTAATCGATAAGATTTTGGACTAGACTTTTGAAGAAGTGGAATTTATTAACATCATGTCCTATTACATAATGGTAGCCATAAAATTCATTATCCTTAAACTAACTTGGTTTAGGATAGGAATCATCACTAGGACCAATCAGAGGAAACTCTATGATAGAGGCCTTCAAAATCTTATCAAGTATGAAAGCATAAGATTCCCCTAAAGGTGTGTACTTTCTAGGGATAAATCATGTGGGTGATCTTTGAGGTTGTGTCTAGGAAAAGGAATGACTAAAGTGGTTAGTTGTCGATGGAGGTGAAACATTTATAACTAAAACATTGGCAGTGCCCTTTGGCTTAGGGTTGTTAGATTCTTTAAGGGGTTGTAACTTAGCATTTTGGTTCTAAAATCTAACTTCACCTTGCTCGAGGGCTTGAATTTCTAGTTTTTGAGCCATAACAAAGGCTTCATTGAAAGTTTTAAAGGATTAGATTTTGAGTGTAGATGAGATATGCCTAGAGCATGACCTAGAAAATAATTCAATAAGTTCCAATTGGGGATGAGAAAAGGATAATTTATTAACAGTGTTACTCCACTAGGCAACAAAGTTAGTAATAAATTCATCTTCATATTTTTAGATAGCATAAAAGTCAGTGATAATTATTTTCCTTGTGATGTTTATTAAAATGCACTCTAAGAAAATTTGGGATAATTGACTAAAGGAAAATAGAGAGTGTTTCGGAATGGAACTATACCAATTTAAAGTTTCAGCTAATGATATTGAAAATTTTCTTAAGAAGAGGGTGTCATCATGGGCTATGATGCATGTTTGAACACCCTAATGTATTGGGGATCTTTCTTATTTTGAAATTTGGTAAATTTAGGCAGTTTCTACTATGCAAGATATAGTTGGATGGGGATTGTCAATTTTATAGGCTCATTGTAGATTTGTTCATAAGAGGGTATACCTTTATTTCCTATGATGGATTCATCTAGATGGGACATTTTATCTATGAGGATGCAAAGGATGTCTAATTTAGGATCATGTAGGGGAAGGCCACTTAGGATGTTAGGAAGGGTGTAATTCTATTGAAGATGTTGTTAAGGAGGTAATGACATGGGAAGTGATTGAGATAGGTGGTAACTAATGGTCATGGTGTTGATAGATGGAGTTGAGGTAACATAGGGATTATACTAAGAGGGTATGGATTGTTGATAGGATGGATTGAAAGACTATAATATTGATATTTTGGAGGTATATGTTGAGAGGATTGATGTGGAGGTATTAAATTTTGAGGACTAGTGGCCACATGTGTCTAGATTGGTATTAATGTCGTTGGTATGAAAAATAATAATTTTTGTAAATGGGTTATTGGGGGTATATGAGACAAAGGTTGTAAAGTAATAGTGTTATGGGTTTGAATGGTAGTTGTGGAAGGATTAGATGTTGTTGGGGTTGGTTGGCTTGTTTTAATATTATTGGTGGAAATAGGAGAACTACTAGTTGCCAGTGGTGGTATTGAGTTGTTATTTATTGCATGAGGAGTAGTTGGAGTTGGTGGTATTTGAGGGGCCATGGTTGAAACCATAGCCACCAAGTGTCTATCAGATACTTATAAGGGTAGGATATGTCTAAATAGATTAGATTCATAAAGGGAATAAAAAGGGATATGTCTTACTCACGATGTAAGATAGGTATTAAGGGCTATTGGGTTGTTATTTAAAATTCTAACAAACCTAAGGTCTCCTTGTAGATAGAACTATGGAGGATTGTCCTATATGGATTTAGGGGATGTAGGGGGATTGGCAAATATTTCATTGAGGAAGATGAATGCCAAGAAAAATAAAATAACATAACACAACATAAATAAGAATAATATTTTTTTATTTATCTCACTTTAGTGAAAACAAACACACACACTACTAGACGTACTTAAAAGATTTTACTTTTTTAAGAAATTAACTTTAGAGTGTGATAAGGAAAAGGGTCAATGAGGGTACTAAGAAATGGTAATATAAAGATGGTTTTGGGTTTTGTTTAAGGATGGGAACCTTTATATACATGAAGGTACATTGAGACATGATTTTGTGTTGGCAAAAAAAATACATGGCTTGGTATTGGGGCCTACCCCCTCACTTCACACACTGCAGCAATAAGGGTGTCAAGTGTTTAGCCTTTATAATTCTTACCAGCATTTTTATACTCGACTGATACATTGAGTCGATTTTCCCCTTGGTGATGAAATCCAAGTAGATCCACCTTAGGTAGAAAAAAATTTCAAATGCTTATTTTAAGATTATTTGGTTTTGGACGTGTGTGAGAAGGTGTGATTACTATGATATATTGATCCACTTATATTAGTTTATGTAAATTATCTAAGCAAACAAAGGATGAATGCAATTATTTTTTAAACCTTAAAAAGAAAAGTAATAATTTTTGGATTTTTATTTTTGAATAAAAGCAAACAATTAATACAATGCAACAAGTAAACAATTTCACAATGAAAACAAAAAGAACAATGAGACCTTAGGGATCCCATTAGGCATGCCAGAATGTTTTAGCATTTTTTTAGTTCATTTTCTTAATAAAAATGACATACTAAAAATGGAAATGATAAAGGGTTTTTAAAGAATAATACATGTGATGTGAATGTGCACCATTGATCTAGCGAGGTGAGAGCTCTTTTGTGGCTAAGAAGGACTACCTACACAACAAAGACAACTTGGACAAGATTGATTAATAATAGAGATGAGTAGATTGCCTAATACAAGATCAATTCTCAAAAGTGGTACACTTCATTAGAGGGATGTTAATCCATTGTTTATGCAATCAAGTGGATAATACTAATAAACAAAATATAAATCATGCTAAATATATTTGATAATATAAATGCATACAGATTGATTTAGATAGATGGATAAGATAAAAAAGATAAATAGATGAAGATGATCAAATCAGGATGAATCTAAGATAGATTTTTTTGACTAAATTACTCAAATTCCAAAATAGAAAGTAGGGTCAATGTCGATCCTATAGAATCGGTACAAATTAAGATGAATCGGCATCGATTTTATTAAAACTGTGTAAGGTCGTAAATACAAAACTAAAAGATAACTAAGGAATTCTAAAAGAAAACTAAGGATATCTAAGACATTATAACATTGGAATGAGAATTAAATAATAAATGAAATAATCAAAATAAAAAACTTACTTTCAAATAGATACATGTATATTATGTCCTTTCATAGGTACAAGCAATCTGCTTGGTTTGTAATGACCGTTCTAGACTAGGTATAGCTTACTTTTGTCAGTGTGGAGCTAGAGGTCACCTTTAATTCTCCTAAATAGATCTTAAAAATACTTCAAGATTAAAATTTCATGGGGACCAAATGAAAGGGTTGCCTGTGTATATAGATTGATGCCCATCTAGGAAAATCAACACCGATCGTAGGAGAATCATTACCAATTTACTTTTTTTCAAAAAAGTTGACTTTGATCCATTTTGTATTGTTCCAACCATGAAACAAACAATTTAAATAGAAAGGTGATTTATTTACATGTGTTTTACAATGAGAATAAGTTTTTTTGGGATTCAAAACCTATTTTTTTTATTATGTCTTGAGAGATTTAGCTAGATTTAGGGAGGGTTAAGTAAAATGGTAATTTAGTAAATACAAATTACCTAGGATAAAATGGCGGATAATTAGACTTAGAAAAAAATGGATTTATGGATGAATTAAATAAATAAATGGCCTAAGACACTTGTTATCACAAGTAAAGTGTGCAAAATACTAGTGTCTACAAGGAGATCAGGATTCATTAAAGTCAAGATTGATATATTTCACCAAGATGGAAGAAAATGGATTAAGAGCACAGTGGACAAAATAGATCAAGAAATAGATTCAAAAATCATGGCATGATAGTAACTTGTGATCTAATCAATTTTACCTGAACCAAATAGTATTGTTTTATGAGAGTAGATTTAAATCATTCCCCTAAAAGTTTCACATTAGATGGAAATGACCCTACATCATTCATGAAGTATCACCATAAGGTACCATAATGCTGAAATATTTATAGGGAACCATATTACTAGGATGTATAAATAGTTGTAGGTTTAAGCCATATAGTCTTTAATCTCTATTATTCTACTAAAAAAAATTAGTGGGTGTTGGGTAACACCATGTAGTTAGGATTTAATTTAATGTTGTTTATTTATATTTTGTTTTCTTAGGTTATAATGTTTGTATAACATGTTCATTGATGTGAAACACATTGCAACCACCAAAAACCAGTTATCATCGTAAAATGTGATCACATTCCATAGATATTTCATCAAAGACAGCTAGTCATAACTAAATCAAGCATTGTAATTAAGTTTGGGAAGGTGGAAAAAATATAGTTACGTTGAACAAAATTCCAATGGTTAGGTGATATCATTAATGACATAGTTTTTTAATAACATTGCATCATTTTCAAAGTAGATTTGGTAATAAAAGGATAAGTGGATACATAAAGCAAATTGATTAATCGAAAGGATAGCTACTCACCTATAATAACTACCAAATAAGTTAATTAAATATCATAGGCACAAAATGTCCCTATCAAGGTAATTTATAGTAACTAATATTAATTGAAAAGGGAACATGCATGCACATGCAGTCAATGCATTCAAAAGAGGTGGTGAGATAAAATTAGGTGCCAACATCTATATAAGAGTAGGGTTTGGATAATGATAAAACACTACAACCTTTAGCCAAAAAGATACTTCTGTAATCTAAATTTTAAATACCTAATCGTGGATGAATTTAAAACCAAAGTGAAACTACTCATAGCAATCATTTAGTTCAAACCATCAATCAAGCCATGGAGAGAGGTTAGTTATTGATTCTACTATCAAATGCATAAAAAGAGGAAATGGGAATTGATATAGGTCTTTTATAGACTAAATACAATGATCCAAAATTGTTCAACTTCATATATGTATCAACAACTACTCTATTTACCCAAGATACTCAAGGAGTAGCAAAAGTAGGAGCCCTAACATTATAACATCTAGTGCAAGGATCTAACAATGAATAGTTACTTAAGCTACCTAATTTGGGGTAGTTATATGAGGTTATGATGAATTTTTTTAGATGTTATAATCAGGGAGTTATCCATTTATCTCAATATGTTACAATCTATATTTTTATGCACAATATGGCACGATCAACTGGTCTACCTAATTGCAAAAAATCTTTCATGCCTTATAAGTCTACAATGCCACCAATCCATTTAGATATTAGAGAAAATATACCACTAGGTTAGGGTGATTAAATCCTATTGACTTTATTAAGGATGTTTCACTATGCATCATGGTTCAATGTATCACCAAAATATTTAGGAAAACCACTAAGCAAGTGAAACAAGTGATAAGAGAAATAATTGACATTGCTTATCCAATGATGAAGCTACATGATGATTTTAAATGGCCTGAGTTTATGGTAGCTGAGCTTACCACTAATATAGATAAGGTAATTTTGGGAATCACACATACCTTTTAGTACCAATTTTTGGTCCTTTTTTTTGTGTTTCATGTAGTGGCAATCTCCACTAGGGCCAATTAATGTGACTCCAAATTTTTGGCCCCATAATGCCTTTAAAAGTATTACATGAACTAAAATAGGCTAATATTATGATCAATTGGGGTGATTTAACATATATAATCTCAAATCCCTATCCTTGATTTGATCACACCCCAAGATCCCACAGGATGTAATGCAATATCTAGGATAACATTCTTCAGTTACCAAATTAAATAATGGCATACAGATCAAGGATCATGAGTTAGATAATCCAACTATCACTCTGATTCTCTTTTTCAATTTAATGTTTAAATTTAAGTCTAAAGTGTATAATCAAAAATCCCTAGCTACAAGGTCAGTGCCTCTATTTCAATTCATCCCTCCACAAGCACAACAACCATAAGTAGACCAAGCACCCTATCAATAATCAACACAACTGTAGGCCAACTGACATATCCAACACATTTTTAAGCTCCAATGCAATAATAAAAATGAAAGACAAAATCACCTACATGTAGAGTTTCACCACCTCTACCAAAGAAAAGAACCCAACAAAAAAATTCATGGCTTGAGCATCCCATGGTTCCATAGATAGATACGGAGTGTGACCTACCTAAGTTAGGGATAGAAGAATGGGGAGTCCTCTAATTGATGTTGGAAGAGATTGGAAAACATGTGTATGATGAATATGGGGAGAAGGATTTATTATTTTGGAAAGCTTTACACACTTTTTAAGTGCAAAATCAAGTAAGATAAGACCTTTGGGTTGATATTACTCAGCCACCTTCTTCTATCCTTGTTGATACTATACAATAAGAGGTATCTCAGTGAAATTTAGAGGATAAAATATTTTCAATAGAATTAGATACAAGATCATCAGTTGCATAGGTGGTGGATTTACCTATAGAAGGTAGTCTTAAACAAGTCTTATTCTATAAAACATGCACATATTTGTCTACTAATCCATCATAAATAGTGTAGGAAAGGATTGTGTCTTTTGGTGAACCTACAGAATAAAGTAGTGCATAGCAATCTTAGGCCACACAAAAACAACCTCATCCCCAAAGTGTGAAGAAGCAAAATCACACTCTCAATCCTCCAACAAAATCTAGGAGAAAGAATTTGGTACACAAAGGTTAGTTGGGTGAAGTAAAATCACTTGAGAATACTAAATATGACACCAAGATCGAAGGGGATGAGGAACCCATAGATATAACTACAACTAAAGAAGTAGATTAAAAAACTATGCAAGGCACACCTGAACCTAAGGAGGTGAAGGATGAAAGAGTAATAAAACACAAGAATAAGCACAACCATTAGTGTTACAAAAAATAAAATAATAATTTGTGCAGCATCAACAATATAAGCAATAAGATATATATGTTGAGAAATAAAATAAAGCTGAGGAAGTAAAAGCTGCATAGAAACAAGCCAAAGAAGTTGAAGCCATAAAAAATAAAGATGAGAAACTAGATTACGTGCAAAAGTAGGATAAAGAAGTGAATGTAAGTAATAAATAGCAAGATGAATCCTAATAGTGATAACAAGAGGTGCAAGTTGCATAGCAAAAATAGGAGTAAGAAGCTCAAGCTAAGGCTAAAGTTGAAGTGAAAGTTAAAGTTAAGGCACATGCTAAATCCAAAGCTCAATTTGATGCTAAGTCTAAGGCTAAAGAGGAAGTTAAAGTGAAATATAAAGTTGACACTAAGGCCAAGGTAGAATCAAAATCCCAAGCCAAGGAGCTTTAGGACATGTAAGCATAGGTAAAAGTAGCAACTGCAACTCACACTAATGGCACTACAGAAGCATCATAGCTCTCTAGCCAATAGTTATGGGATTTCCCTACTAAATCAACATGGCATACTAATTTTTTGCTTCATTTGGATCAATTCACACCTGCTCCTATGACATATATTACCACCTCCATGACACTTACCACCATTGTGATGGAAACATCATTAGATGTGACCCAATTTTTACTTTCAAAATAGAACAAAGGAGCAATCACCTTCTAGGAATCCATTGTACAAAAGGGATCAGATTTGGAGTAGGAAGTCTTGAGGATATGAGAAGAAAAGGATGAAGTAGAATATTATATATATAATATAATGTAATTAATCAATAACACTTGTCCCACCTTAGTTATGCAAGTACTAGGTGATCAAGTCATGTCATAAGATAAATAATTGGTTACTCTATTAATAGAGCTCACAAATATCTGGGGAGATACATAAACTATTTTGTCATCTTGCACATAAGGGTAATCTCTCAGGATAGAAAGAGAGATCATATGTCAATTCCTTGATGAATATGATCAAGTCCTAGGCACCATTGTGAAGCAGGCTAAGTAGATATCCCAAGAAATATTAAATTGGAGACAACATTTGAATCGATCTTTGGCTACTATGAATCTTAAATTTGTCATTATAAAAAAAGCTAAATATTTATTGGATGATCACATGGAAACTATAGAGAAAATGATCAATGTACTTAGATAATTACTACATTATAGGGATGCTTCTATATGAAAGTTTCAAGTATGGCATAATGAAACAATGTGCGAAACTTTTGTAGCCATCTAAGCCCAAAAGACAACAGATAGATTTGATGAGCTAATCTTAGATATTCAGCTAAAAATATCTAATGATAAGGTATTGCTTACAATCGTATATGATGAAGATCTTCAAAACATGATGATGATCTAGGTACTATTGCACATTCTGCTTGTCATGGTATGTGAAGTGTTGACCGATTGAAAAATACTCAAGTTGATATGGATATTGCCTAGATAATATATAAGCCCTAGTTCATTTCTCTGCAATAGCTTTGAAAAATCATACAAGAGAGGAAGATAGACATAAAGGCATAGTCTCTCTAACTACCTTTGGAAATGGATACATCAGAAGTCACTGGGTCAAAAATTGCCCAACCATAGCAACCTTTATAGCCACCCAGCCAAACACCCTTCAGTTATAGTAAGGTTTATGCACTTATTTTTTATGACTTCAATCATATTTAAGAGTTTTTAAGATATTCTAAACATTAAAAGCGGGCTAGAACGGTTTAAAAAATATAAAGGGTGGCCTCTTGGTTATGTTGATCTATCAAAAACTCGAAAGGGTGGTAGGCTAGTATGCTACTTAGTCAAAAACATGAAAAGGAGGCTAAGTAATGCATAAAGGTTGAAAACCAATAAATGACATCTAAAGTGATAACTGTGAATTTTGTTTAGGGATTATATTTTCATATTAGTTTAAATCAACTTGTAACTTTCTTTCGAGATGAGACAAAGATTTAAGTCTGGGAAAGTCTTAGATGAATAATAGAGCTTGGTAAAACCGCAAAGTATATTATATGGACACATGTGTGATGTATATGATTTTGTCTTTTTTATAAATTATGTATGTATTCAAACTTATAAACCTTATTATGAAATAAAATAATGCAAAGCACCTTTCCTTTTGTATCTTGAAAGGTTGGAATATGAAGAGATACTAGGATTGTAAAAGACTATATTTAACATGTTAATGGTTCGATGTGTTGATAGAGATTAATAAAATTGTTCTATTATGGTTTTCCTTATCTTATTTTATGTATGTTTTATGTGTATTGAGTAATTTATTTTACTTTAATTTGATATCAAATGAAATACTAGTTATGGTCTTGCTTCTATTTGTATATGTTTTCTCTTGTTCTTTAGTGCATTCTTTTACATCATAGATGGTAGATAATATTATCATATATTTTGTGCCTATTATTACTCTCCATTGTGTAAGTTATCCTTATAATTTTCATGTTCTATACTATTTCCATGAACCTCTACTAACAAATGTAGTTGCAAAATCATCTCATTCATCTCCAAAACTAACCTAACTAGGTTTCATGAGAAACACAAAATCCTAATGCCCCCCACCTCCCTTAGGGATTCCCATGGTAACCTTATCCCACAACCACCATTAATCAATAAAACCATTAAAATTTTATAAAATTAATCTATAGTACCTCAAATTTCCAACATTGACATAGGAGGTATCACACCCACCATCACCAAAAATGGATCCACCGATCCCACTTTACATTTAAAAACATTTGGTAACCTTTATAAATATGGGGTTAAGCTTAACACATTTTTCAATACAAAAATATTAACTAAAACACTCTCCAAAGATCATTTATATTGATAGAATCAATTAAAAACACACTCTATAACTAGCCTCAAAGACTTGGTCAACTCACTAATCAAAGAATTCCGAACTAGTGATCTTTTTGAGAAAAATCTAGCCCAATTTATAATTGCAAACAACTTGAAACTAAAAAGGCACAAGCCTTCATCAAATAATGGAAAAGTATGTCTAAAAAATGTGATCATAACATGGAAAATGATAACCTCTTCCACTTATTCACTAATGCTTTATACCCCAAATTACAATATCAAGTTAGGACTCTATCTCCAAAACCTTTGGAAGAAGCTCTTAAGCAAGCCAAACTACAAAACTTCCTCATGCATCAATTTGAACCACCTAAACCTATAATGGGCATGTTGGATAGTTTTCATTGAATTCATGGTGATGTCATGTAAGTTTCCTAGTGAGTGGATGAAGTGCTTTGATAGCCTAAGTAACAATGATAAAGTGTGCAATGTGCTTGCCCTAGTATGTTTGAAGTTGGCTTGGTTGATCTTATGTTTTATCATGGTTAGAGATGTTTAGGGATGAGTATGGATTATTTATAATGTTAAAGGGGTCATATAAGAGGGATTATATGCTTGTATATCTTGTGTGCATAAGTGGAATTCATTTGGTAGTCCATATTTTTTATCTAAATAGTTTGGGTCTTTAACCAGAAAATCTAAGTAGGCAGTTTGATGACATCACCACTACCACATAGGAATGATCCAAGGGGATTTGGTCATATGGTTATGATAACATTGGTCCCTATTTTCTATGTGCTAAATATTATATCATGTACCTACATTTAGTCAAAGATATATGGGTGTAAAGTTGGGCTCTTATGCATTTTGACAATGTTTTCCCAAACAAATTCTAAGCGTAGTTGTCTTTGCAATAAAAAATTTTGAGAAGGAATTTAATGGAGTTATATCTCTAACACATGAAGGTTCTAGGATTAGTTTTTTATATGGATTTATTCTCCTTTAAAGGTGATCATGTCATCCAAATTCTAGATCATGCTTATAAACGCAGTAAAAGTTATTGAGGTCCAAAGTAGGCTTTTTAGGCATATTATAGTTGGTCCCCATAGTAATTTATATGATGTTAAAGATATAGACCTAGTGGAGATCCAAAGGTTTGTGGGATTTCATACCTCTATATTTTATGGTTTACATAGAGTCAAATGGGTCAATGTGATAGTTATTTAGCAAAGATAAATATTGAGCATCTTACAGAAGATCAATCGAGTGTGTGTGTTCCAAGATGACAAGAAGTAATGAGATGGCAATAAGTGCACGTTATTTAACAACTGAGTAAATATAAAGGATCAGGATAAAATAGTGAGTGTTCATATATATTTATTTAATGGTGATAATTTCTATTTAAATACCTAACTAATCCATAGAGATCTATGGAGCACATTGAGTCAAAGTTTCCAGATTGCACGAGATGAGGTCAACTGTCAGATGTTTAACATTCGGATTTGGTAGAATATGCATTAAATTTAGGACAAGATAAATGGTCTGTAATTAATCTAAATCTAAGAGGACATGATATGTGAGTATAATTTTCAAAGTTTAACTATAACTGTTTTCATTTGAATATTTGAATTTTGCAAAGGAAAAGACTAGTGTCTAGTTTTTGTGTTATATCTTTAAATATATGTACAATTTTCTCATGGTGTAAAAATAAAATTTGTATATTATTCCAAGAAATATCTATAAATATTAATTTCAATTTTTGATTGTATATATATTCATTAATATTAAGGTTTAAATTTGACTGTGTGTTTGTGCACATTTTGTAACTGACCCGAAAAGAAAATTTGAGTTTGTGTAGATAATGTTTCAATGTTTCATGATGAATTAGATATTAGGGAGTGTTTTAGAATTCATGAATACTATATTTGTGCATTATTAAGGTTTGACCAATTGATATTGAGTATGAATAATGCTTAACAAGCTGACTGTGTGTTCAATAATGATGTTCCTATGTATAAGGTCTTTGTTTGAACAGTTTGACTATATGTAGATGTGAGCAAAGGTGATTGTGATCATTTAAGTATGTCTTAGGAGAAATAAGGAGTGGACCTATATATTTTAAATTGGTCTTATGTTTTTTTTTTCTTGATGAAGTGTTATTTGAGTGAATAGGTCTCCATGTGACCTATAAGAGCTACAAGGGCCTTATTAAAAGGTGTAGCTACTAAAGGGTCACCCATGGATGCTATGTCCAACATATGAGGGTGTAATTAAGTTGTGTCTTAGTGTGTAATATTCCTTAATCATGAAATCATGTGTTTTTTCTGACAAGGAAATATTATGATCTTTTTAATTCATTATTGCTCTATATATAGTGAAATCAAAGATGATGATTTCTTGACTTGAGTGAGAGACTTTGGAGAGATTTGTGAGAGACTTATGTGTGTGATTTGTGGAGTGAAGAATGGGTAGAATGCTTTAAATATTAAGTTGAAGAGAAAAATAGATTGAGGACTATTTTTTTGACCTATAGGTCATAATTCTAATGGTAGAATAGTGCCCTTGCAGATTGAATATGAGCGAAGAGGCTTGTACGAGTGGAGCAGAGTAAAGAGTTGAGGAGCAAAGAGATAAATTGTGCCCATTAGATGGGCTGATGAGCAGAGCTAGTTCATGATTATGTGTATGACCTATAAGTCATATTTCTATGTCATAAAAAGTGCTCTTGCAGGTTTGATGCTTTAAAGTGTGAGTGAAGGATAGGTGATGTTTGTGTGAACTTGGAGATTAGTTTGTGAGGTAGATTAGAGTATGGTCTATGTGAATGACCTCATGGTCAAATTTTTTTTGTGGTGATAGAATTATTATAGGTGTGCTAAAGTGATTGTTAGTGAAGAGTTGGAGGGTGGGGTTAGTTGAGATATGTAATGTGTCCTAATTGATCTTTGTGTGTTGGTACAAGTATGTAATATGATTTGGCCATCAGGGAGTATTGGGTGAAAGCGTGAAGATGAAGAGTGATAAATAGAGATACATCATGGGTGTTGAAGACATTAGTTTTAAGATGGAAGTGTTTAAAGGAGGGTCTAAAGGAGTTGATATTTCTTAGGGGCAGTTGTTCCTTGTGAAATAGATGTTTCACTAAATACCTTTGGTCAGGAAGATATGATCAAGGTTTGTTGGTCTAAAAGAGTTGACCAGTCTCTTATTTATAATTTCTTATAAGACATTAGTCCATTTATGTTTCAGGCTTGAAAGTGGATTTTAGTCTCCATGAGGGTTTCCCATAGGAACTATGTGTCATGTGTTTGATCATGTGTATGCATTAAATGAATGAGCTCTCTTGTTAATGTTTCTTGATCAAGTTGATATATGTTGATTGGTTAATAGTTTAAAGGATTGTATTTGAAATTGAAATATCTAGGCTCACTGATTCACCCCCTAGTGATTACACCTCTAACATGGCACTCGTATGCTCATCAGTGATGGTATTATCGAATCCTATGACACTATTCATATCATCTAAGTGATTTCTCCAAATAATTCCATGGAGTATGCTCCCCCTAAAAACAACACTCCTACTCCCACATTTTCTCAACCTAACCACATTAATGTGCATAAAACAATATCCTTTGCATAACTTCAAAAACATCTTCCAAGACCTCTACCACGAGATCTTAACCCCACTTATCCTATTAAATCATGGTATAATCCAAACAAATTTTTTTTGGTTTCATGCAAGTTGGGGCCATTTTCATGAGACTTCTTGACAATTACATAATGTTTCTATGGATTTTATTCTTGGTCCTAACTTTGATCATGATACCCTTATTCAAAAGTATCAACAAGCTTATGACATAGTTTTTAAATCTCATGAAACACAAATTAAAAACCAGTATTCAAATTAAGTTAATTCTCATCTTACTATATACAAAGATCTTCTTCCTAACCACCAGGATAACATCAAAAAATCTAGTTCTACAAACAATGTTTAAAGTATTATAGGCCTCACTACCAATGATGAAAATGTGGTTAATATGACGAACATGAGAAGAGTATTTACTTTTATTGACTCAAAACCAACACCTATGCATCTCACTTCTCAATCATTCTGCATTATTTAGGACACTTCCCCATCCCATCTAATAGAATTTGGGAAAGAGGAACTTATACCCATACAAGTATCACCTCCAACCACAAAACTTGAGTCTGCCTCTCATATCATTTTTACTCTTCCCCCAACATCCACATAAAAACACAACATGCCACAAGCCCTCAAAGGTATTTATTCTACCTAACCACAAGAAATAATTTAACCAACCACCACATCACCTATAATAACTCAACCCATTTATAATCAACCTAAATCAAGTATCCTATCAACATAAGTTGAATTGTACCTCCAACCCTCCTTCCTAGAAGCTCTTGCAACACTATGTGCCTATATTTGAAAATCCTCCCATGGCTTATGACAAATAGGATCCCATTGCTAAACTTTATCATTTCCCATCTTAAATACCTTTCTTAGAATTAATGAGAACTCCCCATCATCGAAACTATCTAATGTAATTATTATTCAAAATGAACATCCCTCATCCTCCTCTTGTAGGATGCGAAGCTACCTTTTCTAGATCTGAAAATATTGTACTTCAATAATGTGAAGAGATGTCTATACATGATGAAATAGTCAGCACATCTCTCTCACTTAAATTTTCTATTGCTTCCATGATTCCCAATGAGATAATAATTTATGTGAATGATTCTCCTCTATTCATTAGCATCTAAATTAGATATATCCAAGTTAAGATTTCCCTAATTGATGAACAATCAGGCACTTTTGTTACCTCCCTTGAATTCATTAAGATGCTTGGATATTTTGCATGCAACCTCAAATCTCCACATAATACATGTCAAGGATATGATAGAATTCAAATGCCTCTTCTAGGTTGTGTTTGGATTCCTATTACCATTCCTCCTATTACCATCCATGTGAAAGTTATGATCTTTAACTCTCCACTTTTTTATAACATCTTACTTAGTTGACCTTGGACTCATCATATGAGAGAATTTGCCTCATCTACATGCCAATGCATCAAATTCCCTATTTAAAGAGACACAAACCCTTGTAATTTTGAAAAATTATAAGAATGTGGTGTCTTTAAAATACTATTGTATATTATCATTAATTAAGGAAGATATTATTGAGATTTATCATTTAGTGTTGAGGTTTGGTATTTTATGTTGCCATTGATGTCAAAGGTTCTTATGAATATGCATGGTTCTTTAATTGATGTCAATATAATATCATTGATGTCAAAGGTTTTTGTGAAGATGTTTGGTCAAGTAAACCTTGAGGTATGTATATGAATGAGTTTTTGTTTCAACATAATGAGTGTTATTTATATATGAAGAGAAGTGATGTGTGCCATCATAGTTAGTGTTGTTGATATATGATGAGCAGTGATGTGAAATAACTATTTGAAGAATGTTTTGATGTCAAATTGAGTGAATTCATTGAGAATTAGCATGAGTGAGTATAGGTCAGTTTTTCAAGTGTCAAGAATCTTGTAATGCTTTGTCTAAACCTTGTGAGATGATATGTGAAGGTAGCATGATGGTATAAGTGAGCTCTGAATAAGAATCCATGTGTTCTAAATATCTACGTAAGCATTTTTTAAGATGCTTCAAATGAGCTAAGAAGATGAGAATGTTCCAAAGAACACTTGACAATGCTTGAGCATTAGAGAGGTTGTTTGAGTTTGTACATGAGGTATTTAGGACCTTGCAAATGATTAAAATTTTAGCTCTAAATATCTATGTATGCATCTCTAAATATGCTATGAAGATCCCAATCGAGCTCTGAAGATCTTCAAAAATCTATGAACATACTTTTTTTAAGCTACAAAGAAGAGTGAGTGTATTAGGTTGCTTAAGCATATACAAGAGGTAGTGGAACACAAAAGAGTTTGAAGGTGAAGTATATAGGGTGGATAGAAGGTCAGAGTCAAGGCCTAATAAAACTTGTAAGTCGAGGCTTAGAAAACAAGAAGAGAGATGGTGTCTAGATGAGGTAACAAAATCAGTTTATATGCCATGAGTGAATAGATGAACATTCATAGAGGTAATTTGAGTTATTTTAGGTATGTGCATAAATTTTTATGTCATGGTTTACTAGTAAAGGTTTGAAAAGTATTTCAAGGTTTCTTGAATGCATAGAATGAAGAGTTGTCAATCAAAGAAGAATTTTGTAGTGCTCATTGGCATGAGTAGCATCTACATGAGAAACTAATCTATTTATGGTAGATGAGGAAGGGTTCTAGCTCAAAGTTACAAGCATGGTTTTTGGAAATAGGAGATAAGTTTTATGAATGATCATTAAGACTAGAAGATGGTCTAAACCCTCCTAAAACCCTGATAATGACTTGATGTTGAAGATATTATCCTAAAGAGATAAAAAAGGTTTAGTATGGTCAGAAAATTTATTTGGAGTACTCAACTCTCCCAAGCATCTCTAGGTGTGACTAGTTTCTCAGGTGAGTGAGAAGACCCTATAGGAAAGTGTTTGTCTTTCAAAGGTTTATTGTAGTAGATAGAATTGACTGAGTCAAAATTGTTAATTGGATGAAGATCAAAGTGTGAGAATTGTAGTTGTAATTCATGAATATTTATGGATAGTTTTTAGATCTCGGGTGTGCAAAGATGGTGATCCAAGTTGGTTAGTTACTAACAGACCTAGTGGTGCAAACAATAAGGAAATCAAACAGAAGTGAGAAGATGATTATTAATGTGTTTTCATGTAAGAGTGATGCATAAAAATACATGATGATGTTTTTGGAGTCTTGAATGATATATTCATGCTTTTCATAAGCTTTCAAGATAGTGTAATAGGTTCAAATATTGAATCCAAAATGGCTTATATGGCTAAGTAGGGTATGTGAGAAAGAAGGTTAGTAGATTGGTTTGTAACACTAATAGTTTTCATTAGAGATCATGATCTAGTTATTTGAAGTTGATCTATAGATGTTATAAGATATTTTTCATATATTTAAATCCCTTGATGATATTCAATCATGTGTCAGATGTTTATATTTCCTTGACTATGTTTTGGAGTCAGTTGGTAGTTCTAAGTAAACATCTTGCAGAGAAGTGTTTGAACCTATTTACCCTGAGTTGTAGTATCATATGAAGTTTATGATAACCTTGAGGTCATGAGGTTTTTGAATATATAATTTTTTTCAATGATTATTTTTCAAAATTGAGTATATGCCTCATTTTTTCAAGATAGAGTTTGTGTATATGCATAGGCCTTTTATATGCAATGATTTGAGAAAGGGTTCAAGTGGTAGTTGGACATAATAGATCTTATAGACCTAAATTGAAGTTAGATAACATCTATTAGAATGTAATATGATGTTTTCTTAATGTGTAAGGTTTTTGTATATACTTCAAAAAAATATCAAAGGGTAACGTGTTGTTAAGAAGGCCTATTAGGTCTCCATAAGCTTAAAAGAGGAGTAAGGGCTAATTGATGTATGGACAACCTATTATAGTGATTGATTCATTATTAAAGCCTATTATTTCAATATGATAAGACTTATTCATGGCTAAACTAAGTAATTTGAATGTGTGATTGACTAATAAGGATATGATCAATTGACTTTTATAAAAGTAAGGCAATTTAGACCTATTTGGTATGATTTTAGGTTACTAAGTGTGGGAGAGTGAAAGAGGATAAGTGAACGATATAGATCATTGGTGAGAATAATTAGGTCATGCAGACCATTAGATAAGTGTTATGAATCTATAATAGAGGTTTTTCATATGAGGATCAAGGTCAGAATACCTAATCAAGCCATAAAGAGGGTTACTTAAGCAAATAAGGTTGAAGGCTAGTTTGAGAGGTATAAAAGTAAGCAAAGATATGAAGGAGTAGATCATCATATGTTGTATAAGTAGCATGGGTTTTTGAATTTGATCAAATAATTAGGTGGTTGAGTTGGTATTGAGTCATATACAAGGTTGGTGCCTCTTTGCAAGTGGGTGCTTGTTAAAGCTTAGCTAAGTTGGTGTTGAGTTGGTTGAGGTTGGTGTTTTATGTGAAGTTGGTGCTTCATTAAAGATTGA
This sequence comes from Torreya grandis, assembly GCA_037957365.1. Lineage (NCBI taxonomy): Eukaryota > Viridiplantae > Streptophyta > Pinopsida > Cupressales > Taxaceae > Torreya > Torreya grandis. The sequence continues at coordinate 2,914,787 of JARHVA010000516.1, forward strand.
TGTTTGTATTATAGGATTGTAGTCCATTTGTTTCATCAGTAGGTTGTATTCACCTTGAGGGTTTTCCATGTATCTGTTATGTTTATGTGTTTCATGCTCTTATGGTTTGATGCTTATGATTATTAATATGTACATGCTTGTTAGAATAGTTCATGTATGGTGAAATGGAATTAAATGAAAATTTTTGAAGATTGATTCATCCCCCCCCCTCAGTCATCTTGTTTCTAAAAAATACCTACCCTTGAAACTTTTTCTAGTGACCCATTTTGGGAATCCTAACTTTTCAACTATCCAGTCAATTCCACCCAAGGTTATAATGGCCATGCTGAATTTATTAAGAACATTCCACCTAACCTCTTAGACACTAATGATTATGAGCCAAATGAAATAATCCTCAAGATCAAAACCTCTTATCTTTCCCCTCACATCATCACCCAATTTCCTCCTTTTAAACCTCAATTCCATCAACCACTTTCTGATGGCATACTTGTTATATTATCCAAAACTAGACACTCATCCATCACACTTCCTTTGACAACAAAGTCATTCCTAAATGTACCATCAAATTGCATACACCCAACTATGATGATAGTTATTCTTTACACGACCCATTTTTAACTAGATTTGTCTAAGTTATAAATGTAGAAGTTCTTTGATATCACTCTTTTTTATTTTAATATTTTCATTTATCTTTTAGCATTCCTTTTTTTATAGCACCTAATATTAGTCTTTCTATTATTTTTCATAGGGTAGAGATGGAGCACTCACATGGTATGCTTCCATTCATAGTAGATCCCCTCAAGAATATACTCATGGATTATGCCATGAGAGGACCTTATCATTTTCCAAATACCATGACCCTTATAGTCTGGTTCCTCTAGACATGCTAGCCACTGCATTTAAACCTGTTATATATCCTTACCTACTGATGAGTCTAGTCTAGTTTCTACTTTAACCCCACTTTTCCTTGGTGATGGCCTTCTTCCCTTACCACATCTTAATCCCATGCCCTTAAAATGGGTATATCAACCTTATTATGATATCCATAAAATTTCCAATCATAGACCAAAGATTATCAGTTATATCATTCACCCCAGGCTTCTCCTTCCACATTATCAGCTAGTAGACCTTAACGGTGTACTTATAGATGTATTTGTTGCTTTCACAAGAAAAATAACCACTCTTCTACCCATTAATAAAAACTTAGGCAAATTGACACACTACACCTAACCATTGCTCAACCCAAAGATAAGGCCATACCTCTTTCTAAGTTATTCCCTGAGTATATCCCTAAATATGGGGAAGTATATTTTCTTTGTCACCAGTGTGGTACACATCATACCAATTGCTACCAAGTTGCTCATCATCATCTTCATGACTTAACACAGTCAACACCTATACCAATCATTCTTCTTTCTATAGGTCACCCATATATGAAGTCTCCCCCTTCTCCATAGGTTGCACCTTCTTCTCATCCTGTAGATACTATCCCCATCAAGACATCTATTCATCACCTTGAGTATCCTAATCACGAGATACCACATGAACATTACTCTTCGTCAATTACACCTACTTTTCCAATTGAAACGACATGGAAGAAAGTCTTTGAATAATTTTAGTTAATATTAATGAGACTCTGACTAGCATCAAAATTTAGCTTCATAGAGATGTTATAGATATTATGGATAATATTTATGGTCAAATATGTTAGTATTTATGAACACAACATGGTGTTCTTTCACATTGTTCTAATTTATGACTTGGATTGGATTTCTAATCCATGTTTATATCTCTTATACACTTGATTGTATGTCATATTTGATTTCACTTATCTATTTTACATGGATCATTATATTATGCTTTATGTGTTTTATATGGTTTCATTCTCTTTCACCTTTTCTTAAGGCTTCTTATCATTCTTTTCATGCACACTTATGATTATTATTTCACTTATTTCATGTATTATTTTCATTTTTACAATGCTTGTTTTCTATCTTGTTCTACTCAAAAATGAGATAATTATTATCGTGACTTGGTTATACAACTTTGATTCCCTTAGTATTATATCTCTACCATAAGATCAATTATCAAACAAGAATTCTCATTGTACTACTACCATATATTGATCTATCTTGGATCTCCTTTCTTCCCTTATTTTCATTATACATACTAAGCATACATACAGTTGAAAATTGAGATTACATATTGATTCATAGGTAAGTCTAAGTGTTTATTCAGTCATATCTCTAGTTACTTTATCTCCTTTTTTGTCACTCGTGTTGGTTATTCCAAATTTATATGGAGGAGGAATTTGAAAAGCCATAAAAATTTTAAAATTCAAATCATTTAAACAAAAATCAATGATTTAAAAGATAACATACAAATTCAAAATTATAATCACACCAAAAGACATGATTCATAGCACATCTTATATCCCTAATCAAAACTCAAACTCCATAGTTGGCCTCATGATAAAGTCAAGGTCCATTTGGGTGTGGTAGGTTAGTTTATTGGGATAGGAGAATTTTATATATATATATATATTAGGATTGTTGTAATGAAATAAGGAATACAAAAATCATGACATATGTGTCTATGAGAAGACCTTAGGAAACATGAGGCATACTAGGTACAAAGGAGAGACACTAAGAGGTTAGTGACTATCAAAATACAAAGGATACCTGCTCACAACAAGCATAAAGATGTATACACAAAATAAGTGAGATATTAAGATCAAATCATGAGGGTTATATGAAAGAGAAAATTAAAATGGACCTAACTTCTCAAAACATGTTCCCCATTCCTTAGGACCTCTTATAGATCCATCGGTCTACTATGAAGATTGAGTATTAGGTGAGAGAGTAGGTATGTATATATATATTATATATACATACCTACTCTCTCACCTAATACTCAATCTTCATAGTAGACCGATGGATCTATAAGAGGTCCTAAGGAATGGGGAACATGTTTTGAGAAGTTAGGTCCATTTTAATTTTCTCTTTCATATAACCCTCATGATTTGATCTTAATATCTCACTTATTTTGTGTATACATCTTTATGCTTGTTGTGAGCAGGTATCCTTTGTATTTTGATAGTCACTAACCTCTTAGTGTCTCTCCTTTGTACCTAGTATGCCTCATGTTTCCTAAGGTCTTCTCATAGACACATATGTCATGATTTTTGTATTCCTTTTTTCATTACAACAATCCTAATATTGCCACTTGAGGAATAATATTTTTTAACTGATCATTCTCCATAGACTTTTCATCTATGATACATAGTGTAAGACCATGGAATGGACCAGGATCTCCTCATAAATTACCACAATAAATAATTTCTTTACTTTTACTTTTATTACCATTCACCTCATTAAGGTTCACCTTTGTGATTTGTAACATAAGACCATGGATAGGATCAGGCCCTCACAAATTACCACATTAAAATATCTTTCAATTATTCCCACATGTGTTTCCACCTCATTAACACACTTCCCATCTTGATTTATTATGTTTTATGTTTACTTCATAAGCATTTCACTTTTATCTTCTTATTTTCTGATTGCATGTATGTTTACAACTGTTTTATCAAATTTATTATAATTTGTAGCTTGATTTAGTATGATTAATTTGATATACACTTATATTAAGTTTTTTTTTAATACTTACCATCTTGATTTAGTGTGATTTATTAACTTTATTCTTTGTTTGTTTTTATACCATTTAGTTTTCATGTGTCCTCCATTGTATTACAAATACTCATATTTCTCAATGTGATATAGTATTATTTTGTTTTAATTTGGGGCAAATCTTTTTTCACATTATTTGAAAACATTTTTTAATATTTTACTTTGCCATTTTGGTTTATTATATCTATTCATATTTTATTTTACACAATTTCCATCATGATATAGTGTGTATTACTTTTTTTTTTAATTTATATTTTTCCAAATAATTTTGCTTCTCTTTTTAACCATGCATGTGTATCACATATTGATATAAAATAAAACATACATCACATATTTCCCATAGCATATACAACAAAATCAAAATACATGTGATTTAAAGGAAAAATATCTATACATCCATCCACATAAAAATACAACTCATAGATCAAATTAAATGTCCATATTAATATATATATATCATGATTTTTATACAATATAAGTAAAAAATACAATAGTTATATCTCTAAGGTTGTGTTCCATCATGTCTACCCTGTGGTCTAGCCACACTACCCATGGATGTTTATGACTGGTCCCTCTAAATGGTATATGTAAAGAGGTAGTCGAAGATCTCACGCTAGAAACCTAACCCTATAAGTTAGCCACTTATGCATGTACCTATCTTAGTTGTATCATGGTTCACATATACACGGATCACTCATGTACTAAGGGTTGCTAGTTGTGAGCCTTTTTAGGTCCTACCCTTCCGTGTGGTTGTAAACTATCACCTCATGTCTATAGATATCATGTGGCCTCTACCACCAGTCTAAACCAACTAACATGAGTTGGGGAAGATGGTACCATAGGATCAATCAAAGTGGTAGGGTCATAAGGCAATAACAACCCCTCCAAAATATCATGGTGCATAGCCATAATTAGGGCTCCCCATCTAATCTCCTTTGTAATAGTAGTATCTATAAAATTAGAAACTAAATATACATCAAATAACATGTATATATATCTCAAAACTATCTACTATCATAAACAATAATTTAACTAGTGATTTATATCTATAATTTAAAAATCAAAATATTTCTTACCAGTGCCAATATTGTTTACCACAGTCTCCCCATCTACTCACCCATCAATCACCTCCTTCATCAGTTACCTTCATACAAATGCAAAATTAGGAGTCACCACTCAAGCTCATAATGATCCATTCCTCAGTGGCCTATCTATAAACCAACTATAACCTAAAACTATTGTAGGATCACCCTGTGTGACTACCAACACTTATGTCTCTTGTCATTGATAGTGTCTCCATCTCTGATGAGCTCATGGTGGTTATTGTCACCCCTATTATGCCCCTACCTCACATCTCTTGTATCCACATCCATGGCATCATCACCTTTAGGCCTCATCACCTCCTGTTACCATGCCTGACCTATCCACATTCTTACTCACTAATGCATAACAATAGGTATCTCGATTGGCACTCATGTGCATCCTCTCCATTTTGACTCACTAACATGTCATGCCCAATAATCAAGCACTACTAGAGGGGCCACTAGATGTGGAAGTCCCAACTCTTTTATATACACAAGCCATTATATGAGGCTTCACCCATGAATTATAGTGGCTCATAATCCACACATGTGCTAACCTAATAGCAACAATTTCCCAACTCGACCATATAGAAATAATGTGAGTGTAATAATACCACATTATCTACCCTCATGTGATAGTCTGTAAAGCTGGCACATGGGGAACAACATGTGCTACATGGTCCTACCTCCACATAAAAACCTAAGGTAACTTATCATTGATTGCATGGGCCAACTTAGCTAGGTAGTATATATGGAACCTCTCATATATCCGTGTGCTGAGAAAAATAACTAGGCTCATTATCTTTTGCCCTTGATTCAGTATTCCATACATATTATCCATGAGTTGGATCTAAATGATAGAACCAAAATCATACAAGGCACCCTAATCCAGGATGGACTAACACAAGGCTATTTCATATAATGGTACCTTGCCATTTGACTTTTGATATAACACTCATGTTTTCACAAGTCCTATCCAGGCCTTTCATACATCCAAAATGGTCACAATATAAACATCAAATAAGCTAACACAATATAAGATAGATCATATTTGAGCATGTCACACATTGGGATAAGACTCATCTCTCATCATTTGACTCTAGTGTATCACATATCACTAACGTCCCATCAATAAGAAGTACAAGCACCACATGGACATCCTCCAAGGTGATATCCACCTCTATAGTATCCCCATCCACCTCCCATCATAAAGTGTTGGTCAATCATTCCCATGTTCTTAAGAACATGATAATGAGGGTGACACTCAGTAAGATCTATCTCATCTCCATGATGCCTCTGAAACCTAAGGAAACTAGTTAAGCTATATCCACATTTGACAAATGCTCCAACAAATCTGGTATCTAGGACCCATCCACTAGACAACAAAATCTTTGTCACCTCTGTAAAACATCAAACAATAGATAATGCATTAGATCTTGATGTCATAATAATAAAATGCATTCTTAAATACTTTCAAAAAAATACAAATTAACTACTTTATCAGCTTATTTGTATTATTTTTCCCCTTTTCTTACATAATCAACCTATTTTATACTTAATTGGCCCTGTCACATCTTTACCATACTACATCGGCCTTCTGCTACACAATTAACCCATTCCTACAAATGTAATCAAACCTTTTAATATTAAATTGGACTCTTTACATTCTTGACATACTATATTATCCTTCTACTACCAATCCAAACTTATTCAATAGACTATATCAGCCACATAGTACAAACTGCATCGGCTAGATTATACTATGTCAGCTATTTCCCTATTTCTATATGGATTAGCCCTTTGCTATACAGTCGGCCATCTCAAGTGATACTATATTGGCCCATTGTTATGTAATCAGCCCCATTAATTTCTCTCATCTTACAAATTGAGTAAATAGGGTTGATTTTGTTCTTTGATTGTGATGATTTTTTAACCATTTACCATAAATATATTAGACATTTATTGGTCTGATCTTTTCCTACCCCGTACCTTGTTCTACCCCTAATCTACCTGAAAAAATTATAAGGTCATTTTTGGTGTCTACATTTTTCCTAACATATAATTTTATATATTTAACTTAATTTCAAATAAAATTATTTAAAATGCTAAGTTAATGCTTCACTTACATACACTACACCCACCATGGCCACTAGGCATCTTCCTTCCATAATGTAGCTATAGTCTCCTCACCATGATCACTCTTTAGGCTCAAATTAGGTCTCTTAGAGCAATATTTTTTTAGAATGGTGAAATAACAAATAAATTAATTTTCACCCTATTTATATTTACTCTTCAAAATTATTTACCTATCAAGTATTTACAATTAGATTTTATTTTTTAACCATAACTTTGTTTCTACTAGTTCTTTTTCTGAACTGCAAGATGTTCTAGAATATTGACATTGTAGAGAATATTTTCACATATTACATTTTTTTCTTATTTTTACATGTTCCCCTAATGTTCCTTACATGGAAACCTTAACATTTCTCTCACTTCCTCTTTTACAGAAATAAGATAAGTAAAGGTATGTATTTTTCAATCCTATTATTTCATTAATCTTAATTGCTTTTTATTATAATTTATTTAGCTTCAATGTTGTGTGTTGTTATGTTCTTTTTCTGAATCACCATCCCATGTTACACATACATGACATGTGATGAGCTTAGAGTGGAAATATGTATACACAATATTTTTAAACTTTATCAATTATTGATGTTTTTTGTCTTACAGGAACCCGTCGAGTCTCAATCTCTCTGAGTACACACATTAAAGGGTACACTAGGAAAGGGTTGGAAAGACCATTGGTGCTTCGTAAGATTATTTTCCCCTATACCACCAATTGTAACCAATACAAACCTCTCATATACACTTCCTTAAGCTTTGAAACCTCCCTTACACACTTCTCCAAGTAATTCACCACCTTAAAACAACCCCTACCTAAGAAAAAAACTCTTTTTGACATTTACCAAAAAAAGTTCACCTAGGCCGACCCTGTACTTAAAATATTTTATCATGTTATGGGACTCAGTTAGCCTTAGCCAACCCAGTCTGGGACCTAAATTATTTTTATTAATTAATGATATAGGTTCGATTAGGCTAACTCTATCGACTAAACTTTCAAAAAGGTTTAGGGTTAGATCCAGATATATACACACAATATTTTCACCATTTCTTACAGAAAGAAAGAAGAATATCATCAATATTGCACGTATAATTATCCACCATTCTACTTAAGGAGTCATTTTCTTAGGTTTTTACCTTTGGAGAGAATAATCTTATCTTGTGAAAACTTGGGATTCACTAGGAGGTCCTTGGCTAAATTATAGTCCATTTTCCATATTTAGTTTCTTCAACATACACAACAACCTCCTGTAAAACACCATTGGCCAAGGGAGAGATTGAGGCTCAATAGGTTCATCTTCAAGGTAAATATTTATAAACTCTTGTTCTCCTTGTTAAAGTAGATAGATTTGCATTTGCATCATATATGCCTTTCTCTCCATGCATTAGAATTTACTATACATTGGATTAAGTATAGATCTAATATGAATGTTTAATTTTATGTTTATTAGCCTCATTTTATGCCACAAGATTTGGTGAGCACTATGTTATATTTTATTTACTTTGCATTTACTTTATGATTAAGAAAACATAAGACCTAGATAGGGTTATCACATGGTGTTGTTTGACTAGACGATTTGGAACCCTCTCTAGTGATGTCATTATGGTAAGGTACCCCTTAGTTAGGTATAGCAAATCTATATTGATCATTATTCAGATTGTCTAAATGTACTAACAAGTGTAATGGTAAGTGCGATTTATCTTCTCTGAGTTATGATTGATTTGTAGATCAGCATCACTATGCCTTGTATATAGGTTATGTTATGTCAACACTAATTCTACCTAAGATTGATTAGAAAGGATTCATGTCTTATGTTAGGATGAGGTGGAAGGTCTTGACATTCTATAAAACAATGCATACTTTCCCCTCACAAAAACAAGGTAAAACATGAAAATACATGGAAATGCAATGATCCATAGGTATAAGAAGGCACACACAAAGAGGCAATAAGGAAGACAAAAATAAGGAGAAACCTAAAGATATATTGTGGAGGAATCTATTGGGTTATGTAAACTTTATGTTTCTCCTAGAAAGGATATTGGAAGGGCTAGTGAATGGAGTCCATGTGGAGGTGGCAACACTCAATGGAAGCCTAATTCATCTTTTGGGTGAGATTATACACACATAATTCAAAGAATATAGTAATTTATTTCATTATATGATTATGTAATTTTTTATATAATTTTTCATATTGCATGTGTATTGTGTTTTTTAAGTTATCCTTGGAATCACATCACCACAACTAAGCTATGCATTGCTAATACAACCATCACACAAAAAAATTTGGTTAAATATTTCTTGGATACTAGATTTAGATGACATTAGTCTTTGAATCTCAATAGAATCAGTTGAACCAAGGAGGTGTCATAGTCTTTAGAGTCCCCAATTAAGGATATCTAGGTCTTATTCTTGAATTTTAAGTTTTTGATTCAACATCTCTTGTAAAGCTCCACTTTATTTAAGGGTAAATTTAGGCTCAATTGGTCTATTACAAAGTAAGTATTATAATTATATACTATTTTATTTATATACTTATTAATCAAATGTTGATTTTTACTTAGTGAAGGAATGTGTGTGTATCCTTGTCTAGGTTATCTCTACACCTAACACTAGTGTGGTGATAGGATTGTTTAGACTTCCATTCTTTTATTTTAGGTTTCTTAGACCCCCATTTGGTTGACCATGGAACCTTATGAATTACTATCATTCTAACCCCCTTTTACCCCTCTAGTTTACTTTAATTTACTTGTATAACTACTTAAAATTCTTACTTTCAATCATTTACTTTTATATAGGTATAGTGAGAGTTATTTCCTTGTGTCATAGGCTTAAGTTTTGGACCCATTTCCTCTTGGCATTCATGACATAAGAAACCCTATCCTATATCTATGTAATTCATTGGTCATTATCTGATCTGACTAAGTTTCATAATCTCTATTTCATCATCCTTCTTCAAGTTTGAGTCTATTAAGATATTATAGTTGTAATAAAATCTTATCATGTACATACATTCTAGTCAACTTGATGTGAAACCTTCACCAACCTTCATTCCTTGAGCTAAGTGTAGCAACCATTCGATATAGTTTCTTATAGTCTATAAATTGCATAAGCTAGCCTGATATAGTTTAGTTCTTATTTACAAATGGCATCATCCATCCAAAGTTCATTATGTTTGCACAAAATGTATCAGCCAACTTAATATAATTTAGTTCTATGTTTTCAAATATATCATCAAATTTAATACATTTATGTATGTTTCATTTCATTATATTTAATTTATTGCTATATCGACTAGTATGATATTGTTATCTACCTATTCATTTAAATTCATTGAATGCTTCAAATTAGTTTTCAACATTGATTTTGTAAATTTATTTTCTCTTTAATTTATTTTCCATAGAAATAATTTTCCAGTAGTTTTAAAACTACATAGATAATTGTCATTTTTGGCTAAGTAGGTGACATTTTTAATCACACTTTGAAGTGAGGGACATTGTCTCAATACCTAAGTCCTAAATAGTGTTATGCGTATAGTTTAATTCCCACATACCTCACAGTATATCTAAAATTCTTAGGATTCCCTTTTATTGAACTTAGGAAACCAAACATATATTTTTATGGTACACCTAAGAAGAGTTTATCACCTAGGGAAGTTACTCTCATTATACCCTCATAAATGGGACTAGTGGGTTATAAGCACATTTTAGCCTCTATAATTAGTGCTATGAAATATCAGGGTAATAATAATCAATAAATGAGCAATTATATTTGAGATCCCAACTATCAATCAAATCATTCTAGTATATCTCCATGATCTTGTTTTCAAAAATTAGTTAGATGCAATTTGCTACTTGATTTTATGTGTATTGTAAACTATGTTGACCATATCGATACCATTCTATGTTATGTGTCATAACCACATCAGCCAACCTAATATAGTTATATGTGTGGGTGAACTATGACAACTAGTCTAACCAATCCCATGTGTTTATCTCCTTAGTTACATCAATTGACCTGATATAGTCTCATTTTACCACTTTTCATCCAACTATATCAGCCATCATGATACATTTTTCTTCCTACTTTATTCACCTCATTTATCATCCTAATACATTATTATCTACCTAATTTACCATCCAATTATATTAGCCATCAGGATACAATTTTATTATTATGTTTCTAATTACATCAACCAGCCCAAAACAATTTATTTTACCTAATTCATATCTTAATGCATCAGTCAAGATGATATAGTTAATTTTTAGTAACCACCAATAGCATATCCTTTTCTCCTAGTACTGCATTAACCTTGTTGATACATTCATTACTTTTAGACACAGAAATAAATTATATTATTCTCCCTGATACCATTTTTTTTATAATCAACCTATTTTTGCTATCAACCTTATAGCCTACTTAGCATCATGATGTCACCTCTCAATATCTTTATTTTTAGACTCATCCCATTCAGATCTAACATGGGTTATTTATTTCTTCTCACCTTATCCACCATTAAATACAACTCTTCAAGGTGCATTTTTTTCTAAATTCACTCCAAATTTTATCAATATCAATCTACCTCATGCCATATAGTAGATCTAAAAAATCCTCAAAGACAAATCCAAAATCATGACAACTATACACCTTATACCAATTTTACACCTTCTAAACATAGAAATCATAAACTCATCATAAAATCCACCTCAATGGTTAGAACATTGCATCATGTTCCATCTATTAAAATCAATATTTGTAATCATCTTGTTACACTAATAACAATAACATCAAGTATTATCACATCAAAAATTAACATGGTTGATATCAATCAATATGAAGATATAGATTACCCAACCTAGCTTACTAAGAATCTTGATAACAACATTGTTTACACTTCAAATAATATTGGTGGTCTTAATAAGTTTCATCCATTCTCTATGATAGATTTGTAAACTAACACCAATGTTTTGAATATTCCTCCCAGGAATTATATTTTTAATCTCCCACCTTCTAATCCTAATACATATAATAAAACTCTCCCTATAGACATAATGCAATTCCTTGCACAAATGGTCCAATAAATGACCCTTATGAAATCTTATAGTAACTTTCAAATGCTCCAAATGCAAAACCACATTTTGAAAATGGATAGTCAACCTCAAGTCATTATGATTCAACCAAATCATAATTTTGTTACTCCTCTTCTTAGCGATGTCAATGGGGATATTAACACTGAACTTTCTATGCATAAAAAATGCTACAAAATCTTAAAAGGAACTTTTAGATCCCTTCATTGTGTCCATACACATTGGAAACATATCTCTAACGATCACATATGATGGGAATAAAGATCATGCATCCTTTCTTAAAAACTTTGGCAATCTCTATAAGGAATGGGTTCAAACTAGTACCTTTGATGCTACAAAAACTATATCCAAAACATTTACTATAGATGTATTAAAATTGTATAATAAACTTATTTATACATTACATCACACAACTATTGGATTTATTCAATGCTCTAGTTAAGGAATTCCAACATAATGATCTTCACGAAAATTGTCTTAGCCATTTCATCAATACTAAGCAACTTTATAATGAATTTACTCATACTTTCATCAAATTATAGAAGTGTTTATCTCATAAAGTGGACCATAACATGAATGATTGTAATATTTTAAAATTATTTATTTTCACATTTAAAACCTCTCTTACATATAAAGTTAGGATGTTCTCCCCTAAGACTCTAGAAGAGTCCTTCAATCAATTAAAAAGGCAATACTTTCTTATGAGTCGATTTGAATCATCTCATTAAGAATCATCAACCATTGTCATTGATACCACTTCATCCTAAATAGAGCCTCCCCAAAAATATAATAAGGGATCTTCCAAACCAAGTATTAAAACCTATTCCCACCCTCCCTTGAGACTCCATGAACTCAAGTGAAATGTGTTACCTTCTAAACCTATGAGATTTAACCCTTCCATATGTCCTTTAAAATCGTACAATCATGATAAGTTTTGTTGGTGAAATGTTATTATAGTTCATTCTCATGAAAATTATCATGATCTTTAATTATTCATTTTTACCTCCTTGATTAGTTCACATTTAAATCTTGACATTGTTACCCAACAACATTATCAAGACTATATTAAAGTCTCTCAATCCCAATCTAACCAATTAGAATCCCATCACCATCAACTACCAAATTATCAATGTCAACCCCCTCCTAATTCATACTCATCCACTAATGTTGTATAAACCATAGTTGATCCTCCTTCCTGAAGTAATGAGGAAAATATAACAAATATGAATAAGTTTAATAGGGTGGTCACATTTGTCAAAGCTCAACCTATTAGATCATATGAACCCAAGGAGCACCTAGTTTAAATACCTACTCCAAATCACATCATAATTGGTCCTCCTTTAGCTTATATACTTATTCAGACCTATCTTACATGTCTCCAATTGCATCAATTAGCTCTATGTAGTTTATTATAATATTTCAATTTCATCAAACTACATCGGCTAGCCTGATACAATTTATTCTAATATTTTAGTTTCATTAAACAAAATTGACCAACCAAATGTAGTTTATTTAATAGTTATAAATTCCCAAACTATGTCAAGCAAAATGATGCAGTTCATTCTATCTCCAATTTCATCTATATCTCACATTTTGGGGCATCTTGCAATCCCCTTGATTTTCTTCATCTGCATGTTAGGAATATTGAGATACCAAAAAATTTATAACTTCACATTTTGGGGCATCTTTTGATGCCATCCCTTTACTCATTTATGATTTTGGTGGCATCTTAAAATGCCCATCCTTTATATTTTGTCCTATTGATATTTCATCCTTACCATGAAGTGCCCATCAAGAACCTTTAGCCTCTTTACTATCATCACCACATTGAACTTCAAGAAAATTTCTAAGATAATTATGGATACACTTCACATGCTCTTCTTTCATATAGATGTTAGCATAGATTTTGCTTGTTATTTTATCTCATATTTATTTGTTTTTATACATTTTATTTACTTTTCACCTATTTTGGGATGATTGCTTTCACCATTATTTCCTTTTTAGTTCTTTGGTATTTTACTTTCAGTGTTTGCTTCCCTTGTGGATCTTAGGTATCACCTTTGGGTTTTATATCATTTTAATTACACCATTTTTTCATTTTTGGTTCTCTAATATTTTATTTTTAGCTTTTGTTTCTCTTGTAAATCTTATGTAGCACCTTTGGGTTTTCTTGCTATCAGATTTTTATCATTTTTTCTTAGTCTCCTTGTAATTCTTTGTCCCTTATTTACTTTCCCCCTCTTTTGAAATGACCATATACTTCCCCACTCATTTGGGATGACTACTACTTTCATTATTACTTGTGTTAGATCCCTTTTAGGTTAATAAAACCTCCCTAGTGACATGACTATCATAACATAACATCCCCAATTTCAAATCATTATTTCCCCTATTTGTGAGTATCTATAAACATATTATTCATTATATCACTTTTATTACATGGTTGGCACTTCCATGATCCCTATACTTCCATTCTTTCCTTTCACTTGAGGCACATGTAGGTTAATTTTGAGATTGTGTACTTACATGTGGGGAAAATCTAGGAGTATTTAAGCACTATGATATTTATGTTATCCCTTATAGTGGTCAAGTGTAATCTCTATTGTGTTATATACCTATTTCATCCATGTTTGATTTTATGAATCCTTATGGAGGAGGAAAAATAGAAATATCCAAAAAACTTAATAGCCATACCATAATAAAAGGTAATGTTAAAATGTTAATTATACCACAAAATTTAGATCACATCAAAATATGTGATATTTGTTTGGCACATATCCTATTTTAGTCAAAAGTCAAACTCCATGATTGGCCTCATGATAAATCAAAGAACCATTAGGTGGGTAGGCCAATAGACTGGGGTAGGAAGTCTCATTATATTATTACATCATAATATATTCTTATATTTTAGTGATATCTATCTTCTCACACAAATACCCAATATGTAGTAAATCAATGACTCTGTAAGGGGTCCTAAGGAGTAGGTAACATATTGTGATAAGATAGGATCCTGTTACTTCTCATGCATACATATTTCATGGGATGATTTAATTACTTTAATTTTTAGCCCCAGCTTTGTGGTCACTAGTTAGAGTATCCTAGGTCCTGGATGCCAATAGTTCTTGGCCTTTCCCACATGTCTATATTGTCTCATTCCCACTAAGTATTTACACATCACTCATGTGGTACTTTAAATTTATTATTTACATATTATATTTCCCTTGATATCCGCTTGATGGGTATTGTTTTTAGATATTTACATTCTTTGTCACTTTTTACATCCTTGGATTTCAGTTTGAGTTGAAGTGTAAGACCTTTGAGCACTCCTCACAAACACCCATCATATCACATTAACTTCTTACACAACTTGGATTAGTTTTGATTTGCACTGTAATACCTTGGATAAGACCAGGTTGTTCCTCACAAACACCTTTCATCATCTCTTCCAACATCATCTCATTGTCATCTTAATTATGTCTTTAGGTGGTTTTTATTTCTTACATTTAATTTTATATCAAGATCTAATTTCTATTAGTCATTCCTTAGAGCTTTTGTTTTTTATTTATATATCATATTCTTGTTCAATGTTTATGGACTTCACGTATCTTAAATAGGCTATTCTTCATACTTATATGTTTTTTTGTATATTTAATTTGGAATGCTTGTCTTACATTTTGAATTACATTTTATTTTCACTCACATTTTTCTTTATGTTTGACTTGACATATTTGTCTTACATTTTAAATTATATTTTATTTTAAATCATTCATGTTTGATTTGACATGCTTATCTTACATGAGATCACATTCTTTACTTACATATCTTTGTTAGATTTTTCTTACATCGATATTTCATTTGTTTACAATGTTTTACATATCTCATCTTCTTGTGATGTGCTCTACATTCATTTTCATTATTTTTCACATTTGTTGTTTATTGATTTTCCATCTACTTACATCAGATGTCATTTTTCATCACTCAAATTTTTTTATTTTCAACCATGCATTTACTCAAATTTTCTATAAAATAATAATATATCCATCATCATGCTTCGCATGATCATTGTGAAGCTTTTAATTATTTACTACGATATTCCTTTCCTTTTTTGCCCATATTTTTGTTTCTACTAGATATTTTTCATGAACATAAATAAGCCTTAAAATCCTTATGAGATAGATAATTTTTAGGTGCTTATATAATATTTTCCCAAAAATTTGGAATTTAATCTTATTTTTTAGGATCATCTCTTGATTCTGCACATTAAGTGTCTTCTATCATCTACTACACAAGCATCATTTTTTATGATCAAAAAGGTAAGTGAAGTTACATATCTCCATTTTATTTACTTTCAATTATTTTATCATTTCATTTAATTTATATATTTGT
This sequence comes from Torreya grandis, assembly GCA_037957365.1. NCBI lineage: Eukaryota > Viridiplantae > Streptophyta > Pinopsida > Cupressales > Taxaceae > Torreya > Torreya grandis. The sequence continues at coordinate 2,931,150 of JARHVA010000516.1, forward strand.
GTTGTTATGTTTCTTTCATGAAGCATCATCCCATGTTACACTATTATGACATGTGTTGAGCTTCAGGTGGGGCATATGTATACATAATTTTTTTAATTTGTCATTTAATAACACTTTATCTTGCAGTGACTTGTCAATCATTGATCTCACTGAGTGGATACCTTAAAGGATGCACTTGGAAAGGGGTGAGCAGGCTCATGGTGCTTTCTAAGAGATGTTATTATATCATGATCATATCATTCCCACTACCAGTACATATTCATTATATTATCTTGACATTGAATTCCTTCTATCTTATCTTATTCATCTATGTCAATTTCCCTATACTGTATGGCATCAAATAGGTTAATACCATCTATTTAGTACCTTTTGTACTATATCATCCAGCTTGATGTAGTTATAACCCTATTTTCTAACATATGTACTAATTGATACCATCAGCTTAGTGTCTAAGGTTTTTTTTTAGTATTAGATAAATATATATATATATGGATAATATTTTATTTCAAACATATCATATACACTCCATTCACTATGATTATTCTTGCACTTCTACCCTAAGTCACATTGGGAGGAGTTAGTGGTCTAGAATCTTATCTTGAATAAATCTTGTCTTATGGTAGACTTTGAAGCTCAATATAAGGAGTTGAACCAAGGAGGTGTCATAGTATTTAAATTCCCAAAATAAGGATATCTAGGTTTTCTTCTTGAATTGGAAGTCTTCAACCCACAACATATCTTTCAAAGCTCCAATTGAGCCAAAGGGAATTCTAAGGTTAGAATTTATAACCCTATACTCTTTCCTTCATTTAATTAGTAGTTAGATGTTACTTTTTACTTAGTTAATGAATGTGTTTCTATCCTTATCTAGGTTCTCTCTATACCCAATATTGGTGTGGCTATAGGATTGCTTAAAATTTATATATTTTGTTCTAGGTTGCCTAGACCCCCATTTTGTTGACCACGGAACTTTACCAATTACTATCATTCTAAACCCTTCTCCCTTAGCTTAATTTAATTTACTTTCTTACTTACATTAATTACTTAAAATCATTTACTTTCATATAGGTATAGTGAGATTTATTTCCTTGTGCCATAGGCTTAGGATTTGAACCCTTTCTTTTAGACATTTTCAACATAGACAACCCTCTACTATATCTATGTATTTCATTGGTTATTACATGAACTAACTAAGTATCATGGATTTTATCTTATCATATTTTTTTGAGTATATTTTTATTGATATAAGATAGTTTTAGGTTTATCATATCCTGTACATTCACACCTTTTCAATTTATTTTTGTTTTCCTTATTTTTTGGGAACCCAATTAACCTATCTAATGATAACGTTATCAACATAAACAATATTGTTTTGGGTTCCAACACTTATATCCTTTTTACACCATTACAATATCAAATAAAGATATATTTATCTGATATCTAGTCTAGCTTAGTTTTTATTTTATTTTAGATTATGCCTATAAACATCACCAAAAAAAACCTAAGATGTTTAAGAGGGGGTTTATTACTAGTTCATGCTTATTGTGGGGTTTTATCGACAAGGGGTGATGTGGGTGATTTATTTATCCAATAATAATTAGTTGTTACTCATTCTACAAGAATTTACATTATAATTCTACATCATATTTGTATGAGTTTTGAATGATTTTATGGAGTAAAAATCAACTTTATTTTTCTCTAAAATTGAAGATATGTATAAACAAAATTGTCTCAGAATTACTTAGTTATCAAACTAGTTGTGTTGTAAGTAAAATTGTTGACCAAAAATTATACCAAATGACATTAAACTTGAAAAGATATGATTTTTACTATAAATAATTATATACCTACAATAATATCAAAGATAAAACATGAGAAAATCTTCTCCAAGTGGAATAATGTGCCACACTTCTATTGTGTGCAACTTTTATTAAATAAAGTTAATTTGAGTTTATTACAAATAAACTTACAATGAAAATAAAGTCTAAATGTAAAAATATAAATATAAAACTCCTAGACTACTAATTGAACTAACAATAGACTAAATGAGCTCATTTTAACTCAATGTAAAGATTTAGACACCATCCAAGAAGTTTTTTCAATACTAAATTCAAACATGTAACCAAAAAAGCATCAGAGTCAACCTATGCACACAAATTGAGTTAATATAGAAAATAAGACAAAAATAATTTTATTCTTAGTTATATTAACTTATAAATTATACCTTGCCTCTTTGGGGATGAAAGGATAATGATTTAGACTTAGCTAAATACACTTTTAGTGAGCTAAATACACTTTTAGTGAACTAAAGTTAACTAACAATTCTAGCTATTTTTTAAGAAATCACTAGAAAAATTTTAAAATAGACCAAACAACTAATTTAGGGCATAAATAAATTAAATAAACTCCTGAAACACCTAAAAATAAAAAATAAACTATGTCTAAAAATACAACTCAAGTGCTCATATTGACATCATACTCGATAATTTTTAGCCTTATCCACCATATTCATATTCATTATTTATGCAATTCCAGTGTGTTGTGGTGTACATGGAGTGTTATTTTGTCTTTCTATTCCATAATAACATAATTGTTTGAATACATTTCAAAAAAATTGTCCACCATTATCACTTCTCAAAAACTTAATATTCTTTTATGTTTAATTTTCAATAAGATCCTTAAACTCAAACTTACTAAAAACCTAATATTTATTCTTGATATAATATATAAAGTTTTTGTTTAATATTAATCTATATAATAAGAAAAATACAAATATTTTCCTACTGATGGCACCTTCACAGCTGTAAATACATTACTCTGTATTGACCAAGAAACTTTACTTGAGTTTTCTTAGCAAATACACATTGTTAAAAGAAAAAAAATTTAAGGGACAATCATAAATTAATTCAACCATATATTTTGTTTTTAATGCTTTAAGACATTTCTCTCTCATATGTCCCATCTTATAATTCCAAAGCATTGTCTTTTCTATAAGTGTTTTTAGAGTCAGATCTTAATCATTTTAATCCTCATGAACAATGGATCTATTATACCCATAATTTATATTGCTTACCTCAAGATTGAATGCCATTCCTGTGCAAACTCCTCTTTCTAATACCATTGCTTCATGAACCATATTGTAGATATCCTTATTAAATAACACCTGCACATCCATGCCATTCATTTTGATTATAAAATAAGATTATTATCTGAACTTAGGATGTGCATAATACTAGGGATGTGCATAATACTCTTTCTTGGCATATGGTCTTATATGTCAAATTTTCTCTAAAGAATAAATATCCTCCACTGATCTTTACCTATTCATAGAACCACTCCGTATGGGAAGTCATATGAAATGAGGCACCTAAGTCAATTAAACATGCATCATGACATGTATGTATAATTGAATAAAAATTGTATTGATATCTACACACTCTTACCCAAACAAATCTACCATAGGCCATTGCATTCAAGACAATTACAAATTCATATAGTTCTTCCCTAGGCCATAGCAAGGAATAAATCAAGCATGCTTTTCATACGACCATGTCCTAAGCCTTAGTAATAAATAAAACAAGCTTATTTCCAATAAAATATATCCTAGGCCATGGAAATAACAAAGAAAACATAAGGTCTATGCAAAAAACTTATCATTTATCCATACGAACATATAACACATAGATCTGCCTTTGGTCATGACATAAGCTCATAGTGGTAGATAGCATAATATACATATCTGGGCCTATATATTGTGTAGTATTTGTACATTGATTACAACACCAAAAAAATTATTTAAACACCAAAAAAATGTCAATAAAAAGATCAACATTCATGTTTACAACATGATTGAGCTTTTCATTCATCCACCTGATATATCCTTCCACCATGTCATAATGTCTTCTTCTAAATTGTTTGGTAAAAATAAGCCTATCACCATAATTTTTAAAGGAATGCCAGTTGATAATCCTCATTTCCTATTCAAAATATCATAGTTTAATAACAATATAGGTCTCTTATTGAAGATAATGCATAGTCCAAATCTTACTATGCACAATATACCTTTTCTTCCCAAAGGAGTTGACCAAAAGACTATTATCATGAGCATCACAAATTTAAAACATAATAAAACCCTAAAATCTCATGACCACACCTATAGTCATGGTCAAAACCATGATTAAATAAGCATGATTTAAATACCTTTAATTTTTGTCAAGGAAGAAGGAATCACATAATTATTGTATACCAAAGAGACCCCCACGTAATAAAAATAATCATATGAAATAAAATAAAAATCATGGAAAATAAATTATTATTAAAATCAAGGCATTAATTATAATAAAAAATCATTTTTATAATCTAGACAACAATCATAACCATCTCAAACATAGTGGAGGTAAAACCAAAATACATGGAAGAATTATTTAACTAATTTCTAATGATAAAACATAGTTAATAATCATATTAAATTATCTATAACAAGCATCAATAATACTAATATGATCATTATGACCATTAAAGATATTAATATTTAAGATCTTTGGACTCACACTTAGGCCCCAATTTTTCCATCTTGAAAGCTTAACCATCTTACTCAAATAACACATTATTTATAATTCAGCAAGCACAATCAGCTAGAAGATGATCATGGTCGCATACTAAGGCTAAAGAGATTCAACATGACAATTTCCAAAAGAGATTTACACACAAATAAGAATAGCGTCAATGTGGAAACAAATACAACTAATCATGTAGGGATCAACAAGTAGATAATAGTTATATCAATTATTCCACATAGTTATTAGAAAACATGATAATAAGGAACTAAAACATATAAATCATATCAACAGATTAACCCCTGATCCTACAAAAACTAAATATTATTAGTCATGTTTTGTAGTGTTTATTATTAACAAGTGTCAACATTCTAGAATATGCCAAAATAAGATGTAACATCCTTCCCCCTTAAAGAAGACATTCTCATGATAGTTTGGTCAACATAGGATTAATTAGAAAAAAATAAAAAATGAAAGTTTTAGAGGATTCTCTCAAAATCTTACAAATGTGTTTTTTATCACATGGTATCTTTGGGAAACATGAGATTTTTCCTCAACTCTTGTTATATTTATTTTACTCCCTATCAATGGAAACTTAGGAAGGTTTATTATTTGTATTTAAAACAATTGGTTACTTATAGTTTATTTATCATAAATGCTTATATTTATCAAGTATTCTCCTTGATTGAGCTTCAAACATAATCAAGATATAATTACAAAAGCCAAAGAGTGGCTTAGGAGAGTTCTACCACTCATCCCTTAGGTCTATTGTACCTAATGATTTTCAAAAAAAGGTACACAGTGTTCAATACATCATACAATCATTCCATAAATATCAGTAACATCATTTCTAGTATCACACTAGCTAAGAATCAATTGCTCATAATAATATAAAAATAATACATGTCAACACATAAATGTGGTTTAAGAGTATAACAACACAACATTTCAACTTCAAAATACAGTAATGTACTTCCATAAGCAATGAATACAACCAACTGTTGTGGTTCCCTCCAAGGTATAATGAATGTTCATTTAGTATGTAGCCACTACTACTTCTATCAGTTAATACAATGATGTATGCTTACACAATCACAACAAATATTTAATATTTATAGTATTATCAACCATTGTTAAACATTTCTATACTGCAGAATACTACAACAATGTACAACTTAACATACAAAATAATAAATGCAGCCACCTACTATAAATATGTATAATAATATTTGTTTAAGTTACAGCCTTGGCTATCTTTATAAAATCATATAATGGTGTATATTTTCATTAATGCAGTAGTGTCACTATTGAATCAACTCAATACAGTTGAATATTGCAATAATGAAATCAGCCATTAATGAATAATATGATACTATCATCAATCACTATTGAATGATGTAAATTAAAATTTATGTATAAAATATTTATTAGTTCATTGAGTAATCAGCTCTCAAATAGTTTTGAGTATGTAACTATTTTTCCATTCTAATAATTTATTGTTGAGGAAATAATCCTAACCTAGACATTTTCTCTGACCTCATCTCCCCACTGAGAATGATTCCCCACACATATCCCCTTTGGGAGTGACCTTGCAGATATCAGAACTATGTGTTATACAATCAGAATCACCTACAGTAGTCATACACACCATGGAATATGTCCTTTGTCTACTATGACATCACATACATGCATGTGAACTACAAGGTATAATGGATAGATAATGTATACAGCTATAACATTACTTTGGACAAAATTTTCATTATAGTAATCTATAACTACTAATTATAATCCACACACACCCATACTCTCTGTTGAATACATCATCCTACATATTAATTGATAGTGAGTACATATACAAAGGAATCCTACCTTTCATTCTTCATTATACTATAACGCGGAGGATGACTCATGAACCAATCATTTAAAATATATTAACTATGCATAGGAATACATCCCAATTAATTTAAATAACCATAACATACTTATGAATATTCTCAACAAAGGATCCAATATCATTATAAATTCAATATAAAAATCACAACTTCCACCAAATAACTCATTAAAGAACTCCAAAAAATTTCCATACAATTTTATTTTAATATGCAAGTTTATCAAACTTGTGCACTAAGGCACTATAAGTTACCTTAAGCATGCCTTACACATTAAGAAATGATTTCAATATCGATATTTATTATGATTACATGTTTATTAATACCCAACAATATTAAATAGAATAAATGACCAATAGAAGCTATTGAGTCTTACTTTAAGAAAATTAGTATGCAAATTATAAAATTTAAAATCATACTCCTCTCATGAGCATGTGTAACAAATAAAAGGTACACCCAATTAGGGTTAATACCATTTATAGCCTAAAATAAACTTATCTTTAATGAATGCTATCAACACTCATAACAAACCATTTATTTGGGTGCCACCACCATGGAAGTAAAACTTCTCTAAGAGAAAATCAATCTCGCTACAAAAAAGAGACAAAAATTGTTTGTCAGAAGAATAGACAAAATAAAATTGACCCACCTTGGATCACCAGTCCATCCCAAAAGATGAATATTATATATACCACCTTTATATGTACGCAGATAGGTGTTAAGTGGAACCTCACAAGGCTCTCAGTCCCTTCCACATAGTTTAGTCCTTTAAACTATCTCACTTTTAATTTCCATGAATTATATCTTCAAGATGTGTTTTCTCAACACTATGCATCATAATCTAGTGAATGATCACATTGGGATGAGTGTTCAAACCTAGTGATCCGATGCCACATGTAACATTCCTCCAATTGGGTATTGGAAAAAAATCTCACCAATTTTTATTTTTTTCATTACTTACCATGACACAGAGAGGGTAGCTAAACACACTTATACCTTTATATGGACTAATTAAATTGGGTTTATTTCAACTCACATTTAAGTATTATAATTGATAATTGTATATAACTTGGACCCATTTAAGTGAACATAAAGACAAATTTTCTCCACACAAACCTTTATATTTTATTTAACTTCAAGGCAGATACAAGTTTGGTACTTCTATGTCTGAGATACTCAATCTAACAACAACATGATACGAGGTGTTGATAAAATAAGTTTACAAACTTGTATGTGAAAACCTACAACTTTATAGTCTAAAGTATCTTAACCTCAGTACAATAAGAAAAAAGATAACTACTATTACTTTAGATTCACCCTAGAATCCCATAAAATATTCTTCAAGTTGATTTACTTTTATACTCAAGGATAGGACCCATCAACAATACCAATCAAGGAGGTCCTTCCTAAAGAGGATAAGGTCACACATCTATTCTAGAAGAGTCATGTCAATATTAATTTATCCACAAGTTTTTCCCCATTTCTTTAATGGATTCCACCTTGAAGGTTTTTGGATTCATTCTCTCAAGAGTGAAGAAGAATCTCAAGGGAATTTAATCTCATTCAATGGTCATTAGTCTGAGATGAGCAAAGATTTGAAAGACTGATCTACACATACAACAAAAATAACTCTTTTATAGTAAACCCACCACATCATTATTTTTCTACATGAACTAGTTAGTGAAGAGTGATCAAGAGTATGATCCAACATTAGTTCCATGTTTATTTCCAACTCAAAGAGTAAGGATCCTCATCACATTATTATGGACCAAATTGGAGAATTAATCACTTACCGACCAGAGAAGGCCTTACTTAAGGAAGGTAGATAGCTCCACCCATATGGTTTACCAACCAAATGCCAATCCTAATAAAAATTTTCAATGAAAAAGAGGATGTCAAGACATAATTTCATCAAGTCTGGCCTAAAATAAGGCATAGCCCACATTAAATCATTTTACTTATTAATTAGCCCAAGTGGATAATATGTCTCCTACTTTTATCAATTAAAATATATGATAAATTGAGATAAAATGTAATCATGACATGTAATGTTAATTTAACTACAGAGACTAACTTATAAGAGACATACCAATCATTATTCCACACATAGTTATTATTTAATCTTCATAAATTACCATCCATAGATAGTCATTTGGCTACATTACTTTACTCAAGTCTAATTGAAAAGGCTATAAAATATATAATTGATTACTAAGTTTCCAACTAGCTAAGAGTGAATATTGATACATCCATGTAATCTTCTAAATAAAATAACAAAATAATCATCTATAGCCATACAATAAACCATCTTGTTATATTTCCAAAATAGCTATGGTCATGCATACTTTTCTATATTTCCAAAATAACTACAGTCGTACATACTTTATCAGATTTTCAAAATAATTACAGCCATACAATAATAACTACATCCATACAATAATAATTATAGTCATACAATAACTTACCTCACCAAAAATGAATAAAACTAGAACATTAATAACCTCTTAAAATTCATACAACTATTCAAGGCTACTAGTCATATAGTATTACCTTCAATTCAAAAAATATTTCCAAACAGAATGCACTATGTATTAGTATCAACATACAATCCATACATTTATATTAGTGTGGAGATAAAAAATCGGTAAAAAAGTATCAATAATAAGCAACCAAATATCATTGAGACATTCTATCAAACAATTACCAACACATGTCTTTGAGGTATATTGACAAATAATTCGTATCTAAATATATTCAAGGTAATTTGAAAAATAATAAGCAACCAAAATTCATTGAGGCATTATGTCAAACAATTACCATCACATGTATTTTTGGTATATTGACAAATAATTTGCATCTAAATATATTCAAGGTAATTTGTCAAATAATAAGCAACCAAAAGTCATTGAGGTATTTTGTCAAACAATTACTAGCACATGTCTTCAAAGCATATTGACAAATAATTTGCTACCAAATATAATCAAGGTAATTTTATAAACAATAAGCAACCAAAATTCATTGAGGTATTTTTTAAAATAAGTACCAGCACATGTCTATGACGTATATTGACAAAAAAAGTGCATCCAAATATATTCAAGGTAATTTGACAAACAACAAGTAACCAAAAGTCATTGAGGCATTCTATCCAATAATTCCCAACACATGTCTTTGAGGCGTATTGACAAATAATTTGCAGCCAAATATGTTTAAGTTAATTTGACAAAAAATAAACAACCAAAAGTCATTAAGGCATATTGTTTGCATTATGTCAAATACTTACCAGCACATGTCTTTGAGGCATATTGACAAACAATTTACAGCCAAATATATTCAAGGTAATTTGACAAATAATAAGAAACCAAATCATAAACCATTCAGATATACGAAACAAACAAGGCATGAACATTATCCTAGAAATAAAAATTGTATTGATCTCTACACATTCTTACCCAAACAAATCTACCATAGGCCATGGCATTCAAGATGAGTATAAATTCATTTAAATCTATCATAGGTCGTAGCAAGGAATAAATCAAGCATGATTTTCATACAACCCTATCTTAGGCCATATTAATAAATAAATAAAGCTTATTTACAAGAAAATATATCCTAGACCATAGAGAGAAAAAAGAAAACATATATTCCATGCATAAAACTTATCATTTATCCATACGAACATACAACACACAAATTTGCCTTTGGCCATGATATAAGCTCATAGGGTCATACAACATTGTATACCCATATGGATTTATCTCCTATTTATGTTTTGTATAGTACTTATAACACCAAATTATGATTTAAACATGGAAATTTTATCAAGAAAAAGAGTAACATAGTTGTTATAATGTGCTTGATATTTTCATTCATCCACTGATATTTCTTTCTACCATGTCATATCGTCTTCTTCTAATTGGTTTGGTGTAAATATGCCTATCACCATCAGTTTTCAAGTAACATCAAATGATAACCCTCATTTCCTACTCTAAATATGACAAGTTTAACAAAAATATAGGTCTTTTGTTGAAGATAATGTGTAGGCCAAACCATACTATGCACAATATTCCTTTCTTCCTAAGGGAGTGGACCAAAAGAATATTAGCATGACCATCAGAACTTTAAAACATAAGAAAAACCTAAAATCTCATGACCACGCCTAAATCCATGGTTAAAACCATGATTAAATAAACATGTGTTAAATAACTTTAATTTTTGGCAATGAAGAAGGAATCACATAATGATTATAGACCAAAGAGACCCCACATAGTAAACATAATCATATGCAACAAAATAACAATCGTAGAAAAAAATGATTATTAAAATCAAGGCACTAATTATAATAAAAAATTATTTTTATAATCTAAGCAATAATCATAACCATATCAAACATAATGGAGGTAAAACCAAGGTACATGGAAGAATTATTTAATTGAATACTTATGCTAAAACATAGTTAATAACCACATATTAAATTATCTATAACAAGCATCAATAATGTTAATATGATCATTATGACCATTATTGATATTGATATTTAAGATCTTTGGACTCACACTTAGGCCCCAGTTGTTCTAACTTGAAAGATTAACCATCTTACTGAAAGAACACATTATTTACAATTCAGCAAGCACAATCAGCTACAAGATGATGAGGGCCACATATTAAGACTAAAGATATTTACCATGACAAAACAAAGGACACTTCTCTATAATTTATAGTAGAGATTTACACACAAGTAACAATAGAGTCAACATGACAGAGGATACAAGTAATCATCCAAGGATTAATAAGTAGGTGATAATTATATCAATTATTCCACATAGTTATTAGCAAGCATGATAAAAAAAAGGAAATAAAACATATAAATCATATCAATAGATTGATCCCTAATCATATAGAAACTAAAAGTTATTAGTTAAGTTTACAGTGCCAATTATTAGTAGGTCTCCTCATTATGGCACAAGCCAAACTAGGATGTAACATCCTTCCCCCTTAAAGAAGACATTATCTCGATGGCTTGGTCAACATACGATTAATTAGAAAAAATAAACAATGAAATTTTTAGAGGATTCTCTCAAAATTTTCCAATTGCGTTTTTGATCATGTAGTACCTTTGAGAAACATGAGCTTTTTCCTCAACTCGCATTTTATTTATCTAATTCGCCACCAATAGAAACCAGCAAGGTTCATTATTTATCTTTAAGATAATTGGTTACTTATAGTTTATTTACCATAAACACTTATGCTTAAAAATTCTTATCCTTGATTTAGCTTCAAACATACACAAGAGATCATTACAAAAGCCAAAAGGTGGCTTATGAGAGTTCTACCACTCATCCCTTAGGTCTACTGTACCTAATAATTTCTATAAAAAGTACATGTTTAATGCATCATACAATCATTATATAAATATCAGTCACATTATTTCTAGTATTACACTAGATAAGAATCAATTTCTCATAATAATGTAAAAATAATGCACGCCAGTACATAAATGTGGTTTAAGAGTACAACAACATAACATTTCAACTTCAAAATACATCAATGTACATTCATAAGTAATAAATATAACCAATTGTTTTGGTTCCCTCTATGGGCATATCATTCCTCTTTACTCAAATTATTCACTCTTTTGGCTCTCTTGACCTTCTTGAATCTCTCTTGCATTCTTGGTGATTTGAGCTTTTATTGTGACAGAGGATTACCTACACATTTGTAAACTAATTTGGTGACTCCATTACTACTCCTAGTTGTTCTTACTTCATTTTGGCTTTCTCTTAGCTTCTACAGGTGGCAGTACACCTAATTCATGCACTTTTATTGGGATTTCACACTCTTGCATGGTCTTTCTTCACCTCCTCCTTGCTTGTGGACATTAAATTGGACAATGATCTCCACTGCAATTCAGTCTTGCTCCATAACAGAATCAAACTTGGACTCATGGTTGGTAGAACAATTACACTATTATTTTGAGCTTGATTTGAGGACACCTTGATTGCAATTTGAAACTCATTAGTTTGTTAAATAGTGTATATGCTAGGTTTAGTTATTTAATTGATAGTTTACCTTCATTTGAACATGCAATAGATTAGACTTTTAAATTTTATGCATCTCACTGCCTTTGAAAATGTTTTTTCACTTGAAATTGTTCTTCATTGAGTATATTTGTATGCTTTTGAATAATTTTTATTTCTTGGTAGTTTATTATTGTTCAAATATCTTAGCTTACTTTTATAAATTACATAATTTTCCCTCTTTGAATACTTGCTATTATGTGGCTATACTTGTGAGAGATATTTTTGTCCTTTGTATACTCAATTGTGCTAACCCTAACCAGGTTTACAAGTCTATCTATAACTTGGTGTAATTCAACAAACCAAATAGCCTTTATAGATATCTATTATCCCATGGTGCCCTTACTCCTAGTAGGTGTTTGTTTGGTACCCTGTATCTCCCCTTGCCAAACCTTACTAGCTCTATTTGGATTCTTGGAGCTACAGGTCGAGGTTCACCAATTATGTTTACCCTAATTATGGTTTGTAACATACTAAGGAATAAACTAATTGTGATTAAATAAATCTAAAGTATAGAATTCAAATCTATCTAACAGGGTACGATGTTAAACAAGTCCAAATGCCACAAATGAAACTAGACTAAACAATGTAAAAGACAAATGGGTAAAGAATGATCACACATGTTTGATGTTCTATAAATTTGAGAATGTAGATAGATTGTGTAGATTGTGTGAAACCTACTCATGAGATTTGTAAACTATATGATGCTTTAGGATATACCTATTCACTATGATAGGCCCATACTTATGTAGATTTAGTCGAGATAGACTTGTATGGCTGTGACTATCTTAATATGTTGGGTTTGTCTTAATGTGATCAATTTTATCCTACTAGGGTTTCATGATATGATGTTTGTTACGTATGTGTTATCACCTTCATGTTTCACATGTGCCTTCACTTCGCAGATATGTCAAATAGAATGTGTAGAATAAAAAGATCTTCTCCTTGACCTAACTTGATACTTCAAAACAAAACAATAGTTATGGAGTCAAGTAACCACCAAGGCAACATTACATACTATGTATCCCACACACATGGAATTAGACCTCCATGTAGTTTTGTGATTGCATGGATGGAATAGTTTGAGTGAGGGTTTTTGAACCTCCTCTTCCTTAGAAGTGATGATGCAACTACATGTAATATAATACGATAGAATGATAATGTCAAAAATGTATAAGATTCAATGAATTTTAACTTTAGATATGTTTGGTTGTAGGCTTGAACTTATATATGGCTTGGATCTTAATATTCAAACATGTCGCATGATTCTTCTAAATTATAAATGGCTTGGTTAGACCTTGTATATATAAGTTGTCATAGTATATCTTATACACACTTACCTACTATGTTAATGTTAAAAACCAAGTGTAAAGGTACATAATTCATGGAAAGGGGATGACATTTCCATAACACAAAAAGGGACAAACCTATAGGGTGTATGGGTTTGTCTTAGATAGACTCATACTATGTATGGGTATGACATGGGAATGTTTTTACCTTTATTTTTTAGGCATGGCTAGGTAATAAGTGAGAAACAGTCTAAATGCATCAACAAATATATTTTTTATAAGTGTTGAGGTGATTTTTGGCTCAATGCACCAAGAAATCAACAAATGCATTTTTTATAAGTGTTGAGGTGATTTTAGGCTCAATGCAAGAAGTATACACCTATTTTAGGACCAGGATAGTCCTAAAAACAAGCTAAAATGTACAAGATTTTCAAATAAATTAAATTGGGAATAAGACACTGGGACTAAGGATTTTGTGCCAAATTTATGTGTCTACATTACCATAATCAAACCTATTTATGCAAGTAGATACTCTATCCCTAGAATTTCCACCACCTTATCAACAAGAATATTTTCATACCCAATGTTAGCTTCTTATTGAACTTCATTTGAGGTAGGTTAAGGAAAATGGTCATTGCCTCATCCACATATGTATAGGTAATAACATCAAACTCCATAATATAAATTTCCATCAATCCTTTTACGAATATATCAATTATGTGGGTCTCGATTGTGGCTTGGTTTTTTAATAATGTGATGTTTTTTAGAAGTCCACACAACCTCTTGGTTGTGAATATTATATCACCTCTTTATCCAAGCTACAATCCAATCAAATAATGCTCAGGATATTAACAGAATAATATCTCATACAAAAAATCATATAAACAATGATCCTTCTAAGATTTTGGATTAGAATCAACAATTGCTTCTTGCTTTTGCAAAGTATAGAGTTTGGTGATTTATCCATGCATTAATATCACCATGCATAACCATCTAGAACTTTCTAAAACTCTAGAACTTATTTGAGGGTCTCAAAATTAAAACCAAAATGTTAGCGAATTAAACATTACATGATGATGACCTTAGTATACAAGTGATTACCACCATGTACTGACATATCAACCCTTATATAAGTTACTCACTCAAGACCTATAATTGGTTATTGGTACCCTTATACACCACATAATTACTAACCAAAATATAGATTAAATTTGAAATTAATATAGTATTTGAGTATTATTTAAGTAGTTGTGAAATATATCAACAGTGTCAATATAGTTATGCATAGAAAAAAATCTCTAGTATATTTATCAGTGGAGATAGTACACCATAAATCACATACATAATATCTTTCATATATATCTAATGAGGCCTCTTATATAAGCACAAACTTATTATTTCAAAATAGATTAGGTATACCTACAACATTGCCAACTTCAAATGTTGTATTTTATCTCTAAGTTGTACCCAAGAAATATATTGTTTGATATTATATGTACATGGCCCATATCACAAAAAGGATCTAATGTTATTTTAAAATATTATATAAAAATGCACCATCATTATACAAAATTCATTATATTATATGGTTAGTATAGGGTGCTAACACTTTTGTAGCAACCTTAAGTTGTTTGACAAACCAATAGAATGATTACATGAAATGTTAATGCATTATTGATATACCCTAATACCATTTTAATTGAAATAAATGGAAACTTAGATAAGGCATGTGAATTGTTTAACAAACTATTGTAATGATTACATGATATCTCAATGCAATAATGACATACCCTGACGCAATCTTAGTTGCAAAAGATGAAAACATAGATAAGGCACGTAGATTGATTGACAAAGTGTTACAAAGATTATAGGCTATCCCAATGCAATAATTGATTAATTTCATCAATTTTACAACCAAAGTGAAGACATTATTATAGCATAAATTAAATTCACTAAAATATCATGCCATAATGCTAATATTTTTTCCTATTCACAAAAAATTATTAAATGTCCTAAGTCCATCATTATAATCCATGTGACTAAAGGTCGTTGAGTCATTTTATCAAATAGTTTATATTCCCTATGTATGTTATCCCATTTTGTATAGATGTCTATCATTGTTAATGAAATTACAACCTATGCCAAATATCTAATTTTGATTATGATTTAGTTGAGGTACATACCTTTATGTAGAAAAGTTAAAATATGTGATGTACAAACCCATGATGTAATGTTAGTTCTATAATTTGGCAACATAGAAGGCCCATGATTTGTTTGACGAACTAGAAAATGTATATAGTTGCATTAGATGCAATGATTACATGATGTCTAAAACATGACTATAACAAGGATGACAAATATTATTACAACATGGATCCCTTTTCAATGACCCTAAATATCAATATTTTGACATATATTATTTTTATATTGGACATCAAAGCAAAATACAATATGTTGAAATCAACAAAGATGCAATATTTTTTTATGTGAGTTTTATGACAACACATTGAAATTGGTAGCCAACAAACAAACAATGTAATCTAAAATCCAATGTTGTCATGTTGAAATTTTAACATGAGTGTAGAAGTCAAAATTTCTTAGTGGTTTTGAACATTGAAAATTCAATGTAAGAATTTTGATGTGGATTTCCATGTTTTTGCCCCATCAAACCCTTATTTTCAACTATGAAAATTTGGCTAAATGGCATAGGAAGTAAAAATAGTGCGAAAAGTTATGTTATGAATATAAACACCATATAATTATGGTTTGAATTTGAAACATTATTTGTGAATACCTTGACAAAGAATATCCAAATATGCAACACACATGGGACATTGATTATGGAAAGTGAAAAATTGGAGTATATGTTTCAAATAAAAGGGTAAAAAGTCATGTCTCATATATAAACTACAATTGTACAATCCAATACATTGTATTAAACATTATAGATGGTTTTTTGGACATGCAAGATTAAGGATCACTAACTATGTAATAGCTCCTAAATTTTGTCAAGAAATTAATTTTACTTAAAGAGTTTAGGTAGCGATAGGTCAATAACCTATCTGTTAATGACATAATATGCTAAAATCAGCATGGTGAGTAAAAAATCCATAGGAATGTGTTGATGATACAAATGTGCCAAAATTATATAAGTGTGAAAAGTCAACAAACACTCCTAGATATTGTAATTTTCTTGAGAACTATATGATCTTTGATGATCACAATGTAAGGAGAAAACCAGTATTATTTTTCTTGCACTTGAAAGAGAGATATGGTACATAAAAATAAATATTGTAGAAAAATCAAGATCCTAGAAAACATTATTTCAATTTCCATTGTCTAACTCTAAGGTTCAAAATCCCAAAAAAAATATGGAATAATTATGACCAAAGAAAATACTCTAGGTCTTACAAAAATCAAGATTAAAATAAAAAAAATTTAAGCTATGTTTGGAAATATGATAAGAATCACATGAAACTAGAATCCACTCATATGTAGGAATATAATGAACACTTATAGTAGTAACATGTATATGATATTTATATATGGAAGAAGTAGAAGAAGAAAACTCATCAATCTTGATGTATTATTTTATGGTAGTTGTATACACATTATATTTTTAAACTTTATCAATTACTAATGCTTTATCTCCTATAGGAACCCATCAAGTCTCAATCTCTTTGAGTGCACGTCTTAAAGGGTGCACCAAGAAAGGAGTGGGTAGACCATTATTGCTTTGTAAGAATGTTATTCCTTATACCACCACTTAAAACCAGTACAATTCCCTCCTATACATTTTCCTAAGATTTGACACCTCCCTTACACGCTTCTCCAAGTAATTCACCACCTCCAATATCCCTTACCTAATCCAAAACCTCTATTTATCAATCACCATACATAGTCAAATGGGTCATATTAGTTCTAAGAACTAAGCATGTTACGGTACTAAGTCAGCCTAGATGACTTAATCCGAGACCTAAATGCTCTATTTTCCAAACAACTAGGTTAGCTAGGCTGACTGTGTTGACTAAAATTCAATAAGGTTTTAATGTTAGTTTTGGATATATAAACATGTACTTCACCTCATTTATAATAGATAAAATCATTCATTTGGGAATCTTTATCTAGTTATCTATCATTCTACTTGAGGATTCATTGCTTAGGGTTTCATACTTATTTTGGAGAAAAGAATCTTGTTTTGTGGGAAAAGTCTTTTGGATGCATAGTAGATGCCTTGTATTTTAGAGTTGATCTATCTTTATTATCTTTATGAACCACAACAACCTCTTGCAAAGCACTATTGGTCAAGGGAGAGATTGAGTCTCAATAGATTCATCTTCAAGGTAAGAATTCCTAACTCTTAATCCTCTCTTATTAGTAGACAGATTTGCATGTATTGGCTTATGAATGTATTTATCTCTCCATGATTAGGATTACCTCTACATTGACTTGAGTATATTTTTTCTTTATATGTTTTTTTTTAATAGATGCTCAGGGGGAAAATGGGTCCCTGTCCCATAAACATAGTACTCTAAAAATCAAAAGTTGGTTGGCTTGGTGGAATAACCACCAAGGCATATGGCTAACAAAAAAATAAAACTAAAAAATATATGAAAGCTTTTTAATAATTTATTTCAAACCAAAAAAATAAACAATCTCAAAATTACTACTCCACCGTCTTCCATCAACCATGAGATCTTGAAGTCTTTGCAAGAGAATTTGGAATGATGTGGCCTTTCTTTTTATTTATAACAACTTTCCAATCTTCTTGATTACTCAATTTGTCTGTGACCCAGCTTTCTAAACCATCCACTTTTTCAGAATTAAATTTATCTACTTTATTCTTGTTGTTTAGGTCCCTTTCTCTCTTTTCACTAGATCTAGTGATCTTAGAATTCGGAGAAGAGAGCACAATTGTTTTTTTTGCTAAACTCTGAAATTTTTTTTGAAAAAAATTGCTATATTACTAGAATGCAATCCATGATTGCTAACTAGAATCATTGAAGAAGCTCTTCTTTGTTCTCCTTCCCCCAAAAAGAGACTAATTTTCTCTTAGATTTGAGACATAAAGCTAAAACATGACCCAATTGAAAGAAATTTCTACATCTGAAACGAATTCCTTCAAAATCAATGGATTGAGACCAATACCTCTCTTTTACTTTTAATTTGATCTTCCCTGGTAAATCCTAAGAGAGATATAAACAAACCAATATTCTATCAAAATTAATCTAAGAAAAATTAAGCAAAGAGGCACCAATTTCGAGTAATTCCCTCAAAGTTTTGTTGATAACTATAAGCCCAGATTTATTCCAGAACTGAAGAGGAAGATATAGCAGCCTTATCCAAATTAAGCAAATAGAAAGATTTTTAGTTAAAAGGTTAAAATCAGGAAACCATGGTTTCAACAAAAGAAGGTGATTGTCAAGATTCCAAGATTTATCTTGAAGGATCTTATTCCGATCAATTAAATAATCAAAAGCCACAATTAAAAAGCCTTTTTCACATGGATAAATTTTTATATCCCCTGTCAACAATGGCTACCAAGAAAGTGAGTCATTTATGCAAATCCAAAAGAGATGGCTAAAACCTATCAAAGCGTTAAATGAGGCCCCTCTTCAAAAACCAAGATTCACTTTGAAAAATATCCTCTAGAGATTTACCTTCAAAATTGACCACTAAGGGATTCATAACCCTTGATTGTTCCATATTGGCACATTTTGAGGATGTCCTAACCTCCAAATTTGAACTGGCTGGGATCGATTTTAGGCCTCCCAAAATATCTTTACCAATGCTCCCATCTGTCATAGACTAAAAAAAATTTAAGTTTTCAACCCTAGGAATAAATTAGTGTATGTAAATTAGGATTAAAACCCTCGCCCATTAACAGCTCCAAAATATGCCTTTGTTATGCCTTACCCTGATTGTCAAACCCTATAACTTACAAAGACTTGGGTATCATCCCCTTTAACATAGTTTCTCTTGTGACAGTCATCTAACTTGCCATGAAATTACACCAAATGTAGGAGGAA
Source organism: Torreya grandis (assembly GCA_037957365.1). Taxonomy (NCBI): domain Eukaryota; kingdom Viridiplantae; phylum Streptophyta; class Pinopsida; order Cupressales; family Taxaceae; genus Torreya; species Torreya grandis. The sequence goes on from JARHVA010000516.1 coordinate 2,950,987, forward strand.
GAGCCCAAAGAAAAGCCATAGATGACCTAGGAAAGAGGTAAGGTAAGGGTCACTGAAGGGCCAAGCCCTAAGCATGATCTCAAGTCATCACCATCGAGCAAAAAGTATCAAAACAAAAATCATTCCCTAACTTTCCATCTTGATTTAATGGCCACCCTCTTTGCATGTTTATTTTTTATGTTTCTTATCCCCCATTTCTTCCACAAGCTTTGGTGAGCACTAGATTAGATTTACTTTACTTTGTTAGAAACCATGGGACCTATCTAGGGTTATTATGTGGTATTGCTTGACTAGAGGCTTTATAACCCTATCTAGTGATATTGTGTGGTAAAAGACCCCTTAGTTAGTTCTAATAGATCCATATTCGTCATGACCCTAATTTTCTAAATGTACCAAGTGGAATGACTAGTTTGATTTATCTTCTCCAAGCTAGGATTGATTCATAGATCAGTTTCACTTTCCCTTGTATGCATTCTATTAAGCCCAGCATGAACTAACCCTTATAGGTTTTATTTCATACTTCAATTTAATATGATTTATTATTGATTTCATTTTTATATCACTAGGTTGAATTTATCAACTTAGTTTAACATTATGTGCGAAGGTTTAACACATAGTCAATCTAATTGAATTTGTTTCACTTTGTATAAGTCATCTTCAACTACAGGTAATTAGATCGATCTAATCGACTCAATTTCCTTCTTTGCATACAATTTTTCAGACTCAGTCGACCCAGTTGACACTTTTAGCAAGTTAAAATTATTCATCTAGATGACACAATATAAAAAATAGAAAATCTAGCATCATTAAAATCACCAGGTTCATTCTCATCAACTTAGTCATTTATTTCCTTCATTTCAGTCTTATTTTTGATTATTTTTAGTCTATAAAATTGTAAACCTACAGTAAACTAAATAGATTGAATCAACTTAGTTATGTAGTTCATTCTAGCCTAAGAGACTCAGTTGACTTGTTCAACTATGTTTTTTTGACCCTTCCTTCAACACAAAATCAACCCAGTTGATTCTATTCTATATTGTTTTCATACTTGGTCAACCTAGTTGATCCTATACTCTTCAATTAAAGGAATTAACTCACATTGTAAGTAATCAACTCATCTTTCATTTTGTTGCTTGCTTTCTTAGAGTAACACACATAGACTAAATAGGAAGGTTCAATTTATTGATTTAGTCACACTACTTTTATTTTATTCACGCACTTCTCAACCACAAAATATCAAAAAGCATTAAATAATTCTACCTAAGGTCTACCTACTTAGATTTTATCACCAAGGGGGAAGCTGACTCAATTTTTTAGTCGATTATAAATACATGGTTGATGGTATATATTATAAAATCACCCAACACCCTTATCATCATGAGATCATGAAGTGAGGGGGTAGGCTCCAATACCAAGCCAGTAACATCACCAATACAGATCTATTTCATCCTTAACAACCTAAAACCATCTTTAGCTTACCTCTTTATAGTTCCTTTATAAAACTAACACCCTATCACACTTATTTTTAAAATTATAATTCAAAACATTCAAGAATGGCTACATAGATTAGCATTTCTATTTTTCAATGTTGTTTTCTCTTTGCCAATTGTATGTTGTACTATAAAACTTGTATTGGCCAATATTGGTACAAGGTTTATATTATGTGCCACAACTAGATCGACTGAGTCAACCTAGTTTTTTGTGTTTTTATTTTAATTTCTCTATTAATTAACACTAAATTATCTAGAGTGATAATTGTCAAAACCTATCTTTACCCTTAGAACACATTCAACCCACTTGATTATGTCTCTTACAATTTACCTTTCTATAGAACACAATCATTTTGTTCGACCTAGTCTCTCACAGGCTGGTCTATTTTCCCTTCTTATAGAACATAGTCATTTTGTTTGACCTAGTCTCTTATAGACTGCCTATTCTATTTACCTTTACCACATAGCTGACTTGTCTAATTATGTGTCTTTATACTTTTTCAGTTTAACCATCTACATAACATAGTTGACCTATTTGACTATGTCTCTTTTAATTTATCCTAGATATTTTCTTACAAAAGAGTGTCGACTAGTTTGACCCTATATCATACTAGTTTATCCTCATTTTTACCAAGTATTTAGCTTCCCTCCTTCATCATGAAATTTATTTTTTATGATAATACAAGATTTAATTAGATAAACATGATGAGTTTCACTAATCCCAATAGGTTTCCTAAAACACACCTTGTGGTACCTACCATGGATCATAGCAATGTCCATGTTTCCCCACACACTACTAACTACAGAACTCTTCATTATTCTTCCTCGGTACTTAACCCCTTGTTTTCATTAGAAGATAAGCTTGACCTTGATTACAAAACTAAAATGATCTTTTTCATCAATAAAAATCCTCAACATAGAAGTAAATATCCTACAGTCATCTATAACCTCATGATGGGACCTCATATAAGAGAACCCATTCACCTTCACTTAACTTTTCTCAAGGATTTGGGTCAATTCATTTATTTTTTTCTACAACTTTCCCCTCTATCACGTCTCCTTCTCACATTATGACATAATCCTCTATGTCTTCTTACACCTCCATGCTAAGTATTTCCAAAAATATGGTAGGTTCAACCTTTAGTCAGGCTCTTCAAAATACCCACACCCACACCCATTCTACTAGTGCATCTCATGCTACTAATGCTTCTTATGTTACTAGTGCATCTCATATTACTAAAACTTATTATCTTACGAGTGTATCTCATGCTACTAATGCTTCTCATGCAACTAGTGTGGTGCATGCCACTACCTCATATCACACTCATAGTGCATCTCAGGCTCTCAATACCTCACATAATACTAACACATCAAATGTTGCTTTTACTAGAAAAAAAACTACTCAAACCAATTAAATTTTATTACAAACTCTTAACCAAATGCATACATTTCAAACTAATAATGCAAATCAAATGATGCAAATGCAAAATCACCTATTACTTCTCCAAAACCAACCCCAACATGCTTAATGGGCAACGTAAAATCCTAATGCCCCCATCCACCACCCCACCTTAGGGATTCAATTAGTGACCTCATACCACAACCCCCACTTATCAACAAAACCATTAAACATCTAAAAAATGAACCTATTATACCTCAAATTTCCAACATTGACATAGGAGGTATCACTCCCACTATCACTTATAATAGATCTATGGACCCTACCTAGCATTTTAAAAACATTTATAAACCTTTACAAAGATTGGGTTAATCTTAATACTTTCACTTCCAATAAACTCTTAGTTAAAACATTTTTAGGAGATGTTTTAGATTGGTATAATCAACTAAAAACTCACTCCATTACTAGCTTAGAAGACTTGGTCAATTCATTGGTTCAAGAATTGCAAACTAGTGATCTTCTTGAAAATAACTTAGTTCATTTCATCAATTGTAAAAACTTATAAATAAAAATGGCACAAGTTTTCATCAAACAATGGAAAGCTTTGTCTAAAATATTAGAGCATAATATGGCAGATGAAAACCTATTCCACCAATTTACTAATGCTCTCCACCCTAAATTTCAATATCGCGTTACAAACCTTTCTCTAAAAATTTTGGAAGAGGCTCTTGACCAAACCAAATGCCAAGATTTTCTCATACGTCAATTTGAACCTCTCCAACATATAGCAGGAACTCATTTGCTTGTCAAAACTAAAAAACATCATGTAACCAATGATGGTATTATAAACACTTATGACACCATACACACTATCCAAGCCATTGTTCTAAATAATACCATGGAGCATGTTCCTCTACCTAACAATAATTCTCAGTGTAATCCCTTATTTTCTCAAAAAAATAATACTAATGTGCATAAACCATTGTCATTAATAGAAATTCAAAAACATCTTCTAAGACCTTTACCAGGATATCTTGACCCCACTCGTCCTATAAAAACATGGTATGATCCAAATTATTTTTGTTGGTTTCATGCAAGTCAAGGTCATTCTCATGAAACTTGTAGACAATTAAGAAATCTTGCTATGGACTTTCTCTTTGGACACAACTTTGATCACAAATCCCTTATATGCAAATGTTAACAAGCTTATAACATAGCACTAAATCTCATGAAACTCAAACAAAAAATCAAGATTTAAACCAAGCCAATGCTCATTTAGCTATCTATAAGGATCTTCTTCCTAATAATCAAGACAACATTGAATAACCTACCTCTACTACCAATAACATTGAAATTCTTATAGATCTCAGTACCATCAATGAAAATGTGGTTAACATGACTAATATGAGGTGAATACTTGATTATATTTCAATTCGAACCCTACACCTAACCATCCTACCTCTTCAACATTTCACATTATTCAAGACACTTCCCCATCTCATCTCATAGAATTGGGGCATGTGGAACCAACACACATACAAGCATCACCTCCAAAAACACAAATTCACCACACCCCTCTCATACAATTGATATAACTTTTACTCTTTTCCCAACTTCCATACCTCAAGAAAACATCCCTCAAATTTCAAACATTATTTATTCTACTCAACCACAAGAAATACCTACAACACAACTACATCACTTAAGGTCACTCAACCTACTTTACATCAACCTAAACCAATAATACCTTATCAATATAAGTTTCAATGCACATCCAACCCTACTTCAATATATCTATTACAACACTACGCACCTCTATCTAACAATCTTATCATAGGTTACGATGAATGGGATCCCATATCGTAACTTTCCAATCTCCCATCTCATATTTCATTCTTAGATCTTATGAGAACTTCTCCTTGTCATTGTAATCACTTGATGCAATTATTATTCGAAATGGACATCCCTTACCCCCTCCCATAGTGATAAAAGCTACCTTATCCAGATCTGAGATAACATTCTCCAAAAATGTAAATAAATGTCCATCCATGTTGATGAATTAGTGGACACCTCTCTCTCACTTAATTTTCCTATCTCTTATATGATTTCTGATGAGATATTGATCCATGCAAATGACCTTAATTTACTCATAAGTGTTCAAATAGGTGATATCCAAGTTTATTAAAAAACTTAGATACTTTGAATGTAGACTTAAATCCACACATAATACATGCCAAGGCTATGATAGAAGACAAATGCCTCCTTTAGGTTGTGTTTGGATTTCCAGTACCATTCCTCTTGTCACCATTCATGTGAAAGTCATGATATTTAACTTGTCACTTATCATATAATATCTTACTCGATCAACATTAGACTCATCGCATGAGATTAATTGCTTCCTTCACCTACTAATGTAACAAATTCCCTCATAATGGTGTTGTATACAAGATTCAAAGGAACATGAATCCTTGGAATTTTTAACAATTCAAAGAATGAGGTGCTTTTAACATACCCACCCTTGGACCCTTACATAGCATTCCATTTTGAGAATCCAAACGCTTTAGCTACCCTGTCAACTCCACTAGATGTTATCATGGTCATCTTAAATTAATCAAAAATATTCCTCTTAGACTCAGACAATGATGAATCAGATGAGATAAGCTTAAAGATCAAAACTTTTGATCTCTCCCCTAATAGCATTTCTCAACTTCTTCCTCTTCAACCTTGATCTCGTTAACAACCTTTTGATGAAATACCAGATACTTTAATTAAAACTAAACATTCCATTCACCATAATTCTTTGATCAACAAAATAATTCATGCATGTACTATCAAATTACATACACCTGATTATGATGATGATTATTTTTTAGATGACCCAAATTTATATGGATTCATCCAAGATAAAAATGCCAAGGTTCTTAGATATCGTTCTTCCTTATTTCAGTCTTTCAATTCTTTTTATATCATTCCTTCTCTTATAGCACCTAATATTAGTTTTTTTGTTATTGTTCATAGGTTAGAGTGAAGCAGACACATACTATACCTATGGTCAAAGTATAACCCTTCAAGAGTATGCTTATGGATCATGCCATGACCGGACCTTACCTTTTTTATAGATATCATGATCCTTCTAGTTTTCTTCCTCCATAAATGTCAATCACTCTACTTAGACCCATTGCACAACTAGCCATAACTATAGATGAGCCTAGTCTATCTTCCACTCCAGCTTCTCCCTTCCTTGGTAATGGTATTCTACCATTACTTAAGCTTGATCCCTTACCCGCACAATGGCCAAATGAACCCTATTGTGATATTCATAGGGTTTTTGGTCATTGGACCAAGGATTGTCATCTACATTAGTAGTCTTAGGCTTCTTCCTCTACCACTTTACCCAATAGACCTCCATAGTCTACTCACATATGTATTTGTAGCTTCCATGGAACACATAACCATTCCTCTACTTACTACCAAAATCTTAAGCAGGACATTAATACACTGCATCCAGTTATTGTCCAACCTAAATATAAGACTATCCCAGCTCCCAAGCTACTTCCAAAGTACATCCCTAATATAGAGAAGTATATTGTCTTTGGCATCAGTATACTACCTATCATACTAATCATTTTTGAGTGCTATGATATTTTCCATAGGATACACCAACATTAGTTATTCCTCCTACTACAAGTTGCCTGTGAATGAAGGCTCCTCTTTATCCATCACCTGCACCTCCACATTAACCCACAGATACCACTCATATTGAGATACCTATTCTTCACATTGAGTATTCCACACTGGAGGTACTGTGTGAGCATCACTTTTGTTTTACTACACCTAATTGTTTGGTAGATATGATACAGAAGGAAGTCTTTTCATGACTTTATATGAAGATTGATAAGACTCTGACTAATGTCAAATTTTAGCTATATAGAGATGTGTTAGATGTTATGTATGACATTTATGGTCAGATCTATCGGTTTTTGTGAGCACATCATGGTGGTCTCTCACATTATTTATCATTTTATTAAATTATTTGGATTAGATTTGTGATTCATTTATATATCTTATATTTTTGACTATTTGTCAAACATAATTTCACTTATATCATTTGAATGAACAATTATATTATGTTTTGTGTTTTACATGGTTTCATTCTATTTAGCTTTCCCTTAAGGCTTAATCTTATTTTTCATGGCTTCAAAAATTATGCTTATGGTTTCAATTTTTTCACATGGCTATCTTTATCGCCTCTTTATTGATTGTTTTCTACTCAAACAAAGATAATTATTATTGTAACTTGGTTATAAAATCCATTCCCTTGGTATTTTATCTTTACCATATGATCAATTAGAAAACAAGATTTCTCATTGTACTACTTATATTAAACCAATCTATTTGATCTCCCTTATTTCTCTTTCACAAACTAAGCATACATGTGGTTGAAACTTGAGATTACATATTGGTTCATAGGTAAGCCTAAGTTATTTAGTCAATCATATATCTAGTTACTTAGTATCCTATAACCAAAGTCTAAAGCTCATTCGTGTGTATCACCTTTATCACTCATATTGGTTATTCGAAATTTGTATGGAGGAGGAATCGTAAAAATCATTAAAAAGTTAAAATCCAAATCAAATTAAACAAAAGGCAATGATCTAAAAGGAAAATATAAAATACAAAGTCTAATCACACCAAAAATATGATTTTAGCACATCTAGTTCTAATCGAAGCTCAAATTGCATAATTGGCCTCATGATAAAGCCAAGGTCTATTGAGATGCGGTAGGCCACTAGATTGGATAGGAGAATAAAAAATTTATAATGCTACCTACTTTATCACACAAGTATCCAATCTTCATGTAGACCGACGGCTCTGTCAGGGGTCCTAAAGAATGGAGAACATGTTGTGGGAAGGTAGGTCCATTTTACTTTCCTTATTTATATAACCTTCATGAGTTGATCTTAGTATTCCACCAATTTTTATATCTAACTTTGCTCTTATTGAAAGCAGGTATCATATGTATTTTGATGATCACTAGTTTCTTGGTGCTTTCTTTTTTATTTAGTATGCCTCATGTTTACTAAGGTTTTTTTATAAATGACTATGTATTGATTTTTACACTCCCTATTTCATTACAACAATTCCAGTATTTCACCTTGATGAATATTATTTTTTTAAGTGATCATACCCCTAAGTTTTTCTTTTGTGAGTTGCAGTATAAAACTTTGGATAAGACCAGGTATTCCTCACAAAATATTTCCTTCTTTTTTCCCTTATTACCATTCACCTCATTAGTGTTCACCTTATGAGTTTCACTATAAGACCTTGGATAAGACCATACATTCCTCACAGATTAGCACATTAAATCTCATTAATCAGTTCCAACATTTGTATCCTTGGTGTTTCATTTGTGAGTTTCAATGTAAGACCTTGGATACAACCAGGCATTACTCACAAAATATTTTCATAAAATTCATACTATAACCAAGTCACAATAATATTACATGCTTAAAATTTAAGATAATTTGTGATATATTATGATTTACACATCATTTACATATTTCCCATCTTGATCTAATATGTTTTATGCTTACTTCATAAATATTTCACTTTGTCTTTTTATTTTCTGATTACTTATATGTTTACAACCATTATATTAAATTTCTCATACTTTCCATCTTGATTTAGTATGATTAATTTCATTTATACTTGCATTTTGTTTTTCTTTTCATACCTCCCATCTTGATTTAATATGATTGATTAACTTTATTGTACATTTGTTTTCATACCATTTTTTATAACATATTTTTCACTTTATTTCAAAAAAAAACATACTTCCCAACTTGATTTCGTATGACTTCTATTTGTCTTAATTTGGTGCAATTCACTTATACATGATTGGAAACATTTGTTACCTTTACTTTACCATTTTGCATTTACTATATTTATTCATCTTTTGTTTTTACACATTTCCCATCATGATATAGTGTGTATTATATTTCGTGACTTTTTGTATACTTTTTCAAATCATACGCCTTTATATTTAACCATACATGTGTGCCACATAATGCTAGAAAAGAAATCGTACATCACATATTTCCCATAGAATATACAGCAAAAGTAAAAATATATGTTCTAGAAAGTAAATACATCCATACATTCATATATAACATCAGTACAACTCATAGATTAATTAAATTTCCATATCAATATATATAACATGAGTTTGATACAACATAATACAAGTACAAATACAATGTCTACAAATCTAAGGTTGTGCTCCATCATGTCTATCAATTTTTCAAACCACACTACCCGTAGATGTATATGACTAATCCCTTTGAATAGTACATTATAACAAGGCAGTCTGAGATCTCAAACCTTCCACGTGTCCTTGTAGATTGGCCACATGCGCCTATATGCATCCAAGATCTATTATCAGTGTCATATGGGTAGATTTCTCTTGGGACAATTCCTACTAGGCTCGTGCCTCCCCATCTCCAACTACTATGGGTAGTTATAGGCCATCCCCATGTGTCTCCAGCTGTTTAGTTGCCTCTCCCACCAATTGAAATGAACTAGCATATTTTATGACAGATGGCACCATAGGGTCTTCCATAGTAGTAGTATCAGTATACCCTATCACCCCATCTAAAATATCTCAATGGGCACCTCAAACTATGACACCCCATCTGAACTCCTGCTCAGACATATCTATAAAACACAAAAACCAAATATACATTAGGTCTCATATGTATATATATCTCCAAAACATTTATCCATACTAAGTACATATATAACTATGCAACTAGTGATTTATCCAACAACTTAAAAACTTAAATAATTTCTTACCAACATCGGTGTCACCAACCATGGTCTCCCCATTAGCTTAACTATCAAGCACCTTCACAATAAACTACATTTGTGAAAATACAAATCTTGGAGACACCACTCATGCGCATCATGGTCCTCTCCTCATATGCCTCCCTATAGACCAATTATGTCTAGTCTCCATTATGGAATCTACATGTGTGACCACTAATGCCTATGTCCTCTCCCTCTGATGGTGCCTCCATTTTCTATGTGCTCATGGTGGTCATTGTCATCTCTATTATGACTCCATAGCTTCCTCACCTGCATCCTCACCCTCTACATCTAAAATTATCACATCATTTATCTTGAGCCTAGCCTCCCTTTATTATTGTGTCTAACCTAACCATGGTCTCACTCAACATGGCCTAATGGTTGGTATCTCCGCAAGTACTCCTACACCCCATATACCTATAAGCTCTCTAGCATGTCATGCCTGATAAGTAGACACTACTAAGGGAGCCACTAGATGTGGTAAGCTCAATTATCCAGGTATACAAGTTACACGATGTGGCTCCACCCATAAAATATAATGTCCAATAATACACACGTGCCAATCTAGTATTTACAGTACCCCAAATTAGCCAACTCACCACAATATCAGTGTAAATCTAACATATAATATATCAATGAGTAATAGTATGTAAAGTTAGGGCATGAGGTACAACATACACTACATGATCCTGTCGCCATCTCACCACCTGAGGTAGCCTATCATCCACTACATGGGGCAACCCAATTAGTTGATACATAAAAAACCTTTCATATATCTAAACACTCAAAAAAGCATGGGGTCCATATTCTTTTGACCCTAGATCAGCATACCATACATGTCATGCATGCTCTGCACCCAAATGACAAAACCCAAATCATATAGAGCACCCTACTATATAATCGACTGACATAAGGTTAATGCATACAACGGTACCTTCCCATCTGACTTGTGACACAACACACATGCTATCACAAGTTCTATCATGGCTTTCTAAATATCTGGAATGGTTGAGATATATACATTGAATAAGCTCACCTATAATCTAAGATAAATCATGTTAGGTTGTGGAGCTAAAAGCTTCACTGTATGCATACATGGAGGAGGTTGTTGAGTTCCAGGGACACCGGCGTCAGTCAAGCCAACCGACATTGATCAGGGGTGAACAGAAGGGCAATCGACATTGGTAGGAGTCAGCCAACGTCGGTCACCTCCAGACAGATAGGGACCGACATCGATCGCCTATGCGGTTTCAAAATTGTTTGTTGCATGAACAGTTAGTTTGTTGAACCAATTGTTTGCATGTAAAGACTATTTCAAGTCTTGAGCTGCGTGTCTAATTATTATAAATTAGAAGTCTAAGTTATTGTTTAGTATGGGATCTATTTATAGACCCATTGACATGTATTGTAATGTGTGCTAGTGAAGAGAGCAGGTGTGTTCCTTTTAGTTCCACAGATGAGCAATAGAGGAAGGCAAAGTAGATCCTTCCAATTGTAAGAACAGGTTGATCTGCAGGTGGCAGCAAGATCAGGGAGAAGTTTTACATGGTAAGTAAGATCATTTGAGTTGCAGGTTGTTGCAAGTTCATGGGAGATCTACTTGAAGTACTTTTGAATGCTTGGTACTGGCAGTGTTATTAGTGACTGGTTGGAGGTGAACACCAACTCTATGTTTGAGTTATGTTGGGACTATTTTTGGTAGGAGAGTGAACTCTTGAGGGAAAGAGATCTGTACATCTGAGAGGTGTGGAAGATTGTGGCATCTTCATTGTATTTCTTTTTGACATGAGTATTAATACAAGATTGTGTATTGTCTCTTATATTCTGTGTCATTTGTGAATTATAGTTACTTGTTAATTCTGGTTTAATTCTATGATTAGTTGCTTATACAAGATAATCATTTGTGCTCTTATTGAGGAGCAAGATCTTGACAAGTTAGAATTAGAGATGTTTACTGTTTTAGATTTCTCATTATCAAGTGGTATCAGAGCTTTTGGTTGGGTTACTAACAGGTTGCATCAGATTTGGTTAGTGTTTGTTGATTACAGGTCACTCACATGGGTTTCTGTTTGAGTGGGAGTATAGCAATGGCATAAGAAAGTAAGCTACGAATGAAAAAGTTTAATGGCAAGAACTATCAATTATGGAGGATGCAGATTGAAGATTATCTGTATCAGAAAGATTTGTACTTACCGTTGGGTGGGATTGCATGCAAGCCCACGGATATGAAGGATGAAGAATGGAAGGTTCTTGATCGGAAGGCTCTGGGATCTATAAGGTTAAGCCTTGCATCATCTGTGATTTCCAAATTATCTCAGGCTAAGACAATGGTAGAGTTGATAGAATCTTTGGAAAATTTATATAAAAAACCCTCAGCTTTGAATAAGGTATTTCTTATGAAGCAATTATTTAATTTACAAATGTTGGAAGGTGGATCTGTACATAGTCATCTTAGTGATTTCCATGGTTTGGTAAACCAGTTAAATTCAGTCAATATTATTTTTTATGATGAAATTAAGGCTCTCTTAATCTTATGCTCATTACCTGAAAGTTAGGAAAGTTTGGTAATGGAAGTTAGTAATACTGCGTCTGCTTTAAAAATCTTAAAAGTGGATGATGTTGTGAGTGTAATCTTGAATGAAAAAATTTGTAGGAAAAGCACAGGGGAATCATCAAGGAATGATTTGAGTGTTGAAAGAAGGGGAAGGCAAAGAGAGAAGATCGAGCATGGGAGATCAAGGTCAAAGATAGGTAAGAGATCCAAGTCCAGGTATGACAGAATAACCTACTGGAAATGTGGAAAGTAAGGGCACAGAAAGAAAGATTGTTGGTTGGTTGAAGATCAGCAAGAAGGAATTGAAGAAGCAGATGTTGCAGGTATTGTTGCACAGGATGCTCTGGTATGTTCTTTAGATAAAGTAAAATCTTGGGTTTTAGATTCTGGTGCCTCTTTCCATGCATCCCCAAATAGGGAATTTCTTCATGAATATGCCCAGGGAGACTTTGGAGAAATTTATTTAGGGGATGGTAAGCCTTGTCAAATGGTTGGCAAAAGAAAAGTGAAGCTAAAATTGCAGATGGACAACACATAGGTGTTGAAAGAGGTCATGCATATCCCAATCTTGAAGCAGAATTTAATTTCTGTTGAAAAGTTGGGTGATGAGGGTTGCACAGTAACTCTCACAGTGGACTCTTGAAAAGTTTTCAAGGGTGCACTTGTTATAGCAAAAAGTAAGAAAGTAGGTATGCTTTATCTATCTACTTGTATTACTGATTCTCCTTCTGATTTATCTACTTTAGCTATAGATTCGAAGATATGGCTTAATCAGCTTGGTCACATGAATAAGAAGGAGATGCATGTTCTTGAGTCAAAGGGTATGATTTCGGATTTGAAAAGCATGGATCAATATTTCTGTAAACAAAAGAAGAAAGTGACGTTTCTTGAAAAATCTGATATTCGTGACAAGAACAAGAAAGCCTTGGTTTTCAAAAAGAAGATGACGGACAGAGATCAGCACAAGGGGCTGAAGAATTTTGAGCAGAGCAAGGTTGATATGGACAAGGGTTTGATCCAAAAGGAGCTCGTGGGTAGAAGTCATCGCTCACAAGTAAAATACAGAGACTGACATCGGTTAGAAAATCGATGTCGACATCCAGACAGGGACTGATGTCGACTATGTACAACCTGACATTGGTGACTCTGGACAAATAAACACCGACATCGATCATTGGGAACCGACGTCAGCGATGAGGCAGTCGCATGGAACTGACGTCAGTGATGAGGCAGTCGCATGGAACTGACGTCGGTCGAGTGCAGACTGAGATGTGATCGGCATCGATCACTGAGATGGATTTTGGATGGACAGCAAGCTATCAAGGAGTCTCAAGCACTCATATGGAGGACTTAAAGGGTAAGTAAGCCTCAAATTCATCATTTTCCTTATTTACACTATTTGTTGCTCACTGATGGTCAAGAACCAAGAAGTTATTAAAGACTCAGAGCAGGTAGATCTAGGAAACAATGGGAGCTTGGCATGGATGAAGGATGTGATTCCTTGGAGAAGAACCAAACGAGAGTTTTTTGGTGGAGTTGCCAGCTGAAAAAAAGCACTGAAAGATGAATGGATGTTCAGGATAAAGAAGAGTGGGAATGGACACATGAGACAGAAGGCCAGGGTATATGGTCTTGAGTACGTTGCAGGACAATGGAAGTTTAACCATTGTGTTTTCTTTACCAAGTTGGATAATATTAGCTACATTATCTTGTTACTGTATGTTGTGCTTGTTGCAGGGTCACATATGCAGGGAGTTGTTGAACTAAAGGTAAAGTTAGTTTAGAGGTGTGTCATGAGAAATTTAGAAGCAGCAAGATTCTTTGGCATGAGTGTGTTTTAGAGACATGGAAGGTCACAGGTTGATTTTGTCTCCAGATGATTGTGTGAAATTGGTTAGCACGTTGATGGTTGGACAGTTCTATGAACAGTGTCTTGATTCACATGATGAGGTTGAGTACATGTGTACTAAACCTGAGATTTTCTAATGATGAGGTTGAGTACATGTGTATTAAACCTAAGATTTTACAAGCAGTGAGAGTTGTCAGCAAATTTGGAGCCAATCTGACAGTTCAGTGGATTCTCAGGTATCTGAGAGGGACCAACAGTAGGTGCACATGATATGCAGGGTCAAGTTCTTTTCTACATGGGTTTGTAGATGTGGATGTGGCAGGTGATTTGGATGACAGGAGGTGCACCACAGGATTTGTGGTGGTTGGTCTTCAAGAGTGATCTTGAAGAGGGATACAAAGCCAAGAAATAAACTAGATGATGTACAAGTATAGGTACAGGTGCAGTTGTTTATCTCTAAGTGAGAGATTGTTAAGTTGTGGAGCTAAAAGTTTCATTGTATGCAGACATGGAGGAGGTTGCTGAGTTCTAGGGACACCAGTGTTGGTCAGGCCAATCGACGTCGGTCAAGGGTGAATAGAAGGGCAACTGACATTGATAGGAGTCGGCCAACGTCGGTCACCTCTAGACAGATAGAGACCGACATCGGTCGCCTATGCAGTTTCAGAACTGTTTGTTGCATGAACAGTTAGTTTGTTGAACTGATTGTTTGCATGTAAAGACTATTTCAAGTCTTGAGCTGCGTGTCTAATTATTGTAAATTAGAAGTCTAAGTTATTGTTTAGTATGGGATCTATTTATAGACCCATTGGCATGTATTGTAAAGTGTGCTAGTGAAGAGAGTAGGTGTGTTCCTTCTAGTTCCATAGATGACCAATAGAGGAAGGCAAGGTAGATCATTCTAATTGTAAGAACAGGTTGATCTACAGGTGGCAGCAAGATCAGGGAGAAGTTCTACATGGTAAGTAAGATCATTTGAGTTGTAGGTTGTTGCAAGTTCATGGGAGATCTACTTGAAGTACTTTTGAGTGCTTGGTACTAGCAGTGTTATTACTGACTAGTTGGAGGTGAACACCAACTCTGTGTTTGAGTTGTGTGTTAGAACCATTTTTGGTAGGAGAGTGAACTCTTGAGGGAAAGAGATCTGTACATCTAAGAGGTGTGGAAGATTGTGGCATCTTCATTGTATTTCTTTCTGGCATGAGTATTAATACAAGATTGTGTATTGTCTCTCATATTTTATGTCATTTGTGAATTCTAGTTACTTGTTAATTCTGATTTAATTCTATGATTAGTTGCTTATACAAGGTAATCATTTGTGCTCTTATAGAGGAGCAAGATCCTAACAAGTTGGAATCAAAGCTGTTTATTGTTTTAGATTTCCCCTTATCAAATCCTATTTGAGCCAGTCACCCAATAGGCTAGGGTTCGCCTCTCATCCTCAACCTTTGACGTATCACAAATAATAAGAGTCCCAATAATAGGTAGTCCAAGAAAATCATGGACATTCTCCAAGGTGATGCCCATCTCTATGGTATCCACCTCACCTCCCATTAGAAAGTGTTTGTCAAATGTTCCCATGCTCCTAGGAACATGATGACTAGATCAACACTAAGAGGGATCCTTTGCATCTCCATGATGCCTTCAAATCCTAGGGAAACTAATCGCGCTTGATCAGCATCTAAAAAGCACTCTAGTAAATCTGATAGCCATGATGCATCCACCAAGGGCAAATCTCTACCATCTTTGTAAAATATCAACAACATAGAATGTATTAGATCTTGATATAAAAATACAATCTTAAAATTATCAAACTATTAAAAATTAACTACTTCATCAATTTATTCTTATTTTTCACCCTTGTCCTACACATTCAGCGCTTTTGATACTAAAACAGGCCTATCACCCCTATTTATATACTATGTTAGCCCTCTATTATGTAACCATCTCATTCCTACAAACACAATCAGCGTTTTTATATTATATTAGCCATTTCCCATATTTTACATACTATATCATCCCTCTACCACATAGTCAGACCCATTTAAACAAACTATATTGGTCCCCTATTACATATTGCATTGGCCAAAATCCACTAAGTCAGACCTATCCACTTTTCAAACTTAGTTGACCCTCTGCTACACAGTCGGCCATCCTTAGAAAAACTACATCGGCCTTATGTTATGCAGTCGATAACCTTCCAACCTCTCACCTTTTCCAACTCAATCGACTAGTCTAACTCAGTTTGAAACTAGTAGCAACTTTTCAACCATTTAACATAAATACCTTAGGCATTTATTGTTTCGACTCTTTCTTATCCATTTTTCCACTTTGTTCCTAGTTCACCTGAAAAAAATTAGGGAAATTTTTGCTACCTGCATTTTCCCTAACACATTTTTTATACCTAACTTAATTTTAATTAAACATTACCAAAAAAATGAAATTAATGCACCACCTACCTGAGTTGCACTAGTTACCACTGTTAGACATCCTCCACGTCATATCTAACATCTCCTCACCATGGTCACTCCCCGTGCTCAACTAGGTCACTTAAAGAACTATTTGCTCATAATAGTAAAAATTACAAATGAGTTAATTTTTATCATATTTATATTTATCATTTAAAATTCTTTAATTACCAATTATTTTTCACTAGATTTCATTTTTCTCTCATAACTTTATTTCTACTAGCTCTTTTTTTGAACCGAAAGATGTTTTAGAATACTGACATCTTAGAGAGAGTTTATACATATCACATGTATATTTTGTAAAAAAAATGAATTTTTACTTATTTTACAGGTTTGTCTAATGTTCCCTACATTTGACTCCTCTGCATTTCTCTCACTTCATTTCTACTCTATAGCACTAAGGTAAGTAAAGGTATATATTTTTCAATTATGTCCTTTCATTTATCTTATTCACTTCTTACTGTAATTTATTTAGCTCAACATTGTGTGTTGTTTTCTTTTCCTGAAGCACCATCCCATATTACAATTATGTGACATGTGATGAGCTTCGAGTGGGACATATGTATACACATAATATTTTTAAACTTTATCAATTATTGATGCTTTCTCTCCTGTAGGAACCCATCGAGTCTCAATCTCTCTGAGTGCATGCCTTAAAGGGTGCACCGAGAAATGGGTGGACAAACCATTGGTGTTTCACAAGATTATTTCTCCCTATACCACCATTTCAAACTAGTACAAGTCCCTCCTATACGTTTCTTTGAGCTTTGGCACTCCCTTACATGCTTCTCCAAGTAATTCACCACCTCCAATAGCCCCTAACGAAGCCAAAACCTCTTTTTACCAATTATCAAACATAGTTAAATGGGCCATCTTAGTTTTAAGAACTAAGCATGTTATGGGACTAAGTCAACCCATCTGACTTAATTTGGGACCTAACTGAGCTCTATTTTCTAAACAACTAAGTCGACTTGGCAGACTATGTCAGCTAAAATTCTGGAAGAGTTTAGAGTTAGATCTAGCTATATAAACATGCCCTTCACCTCATTTCCAATAGAGGTAATCATTCATTTGTGCATCTTTATTTTCTTATCTATCATTCTACTTGAGAGTCATTGCTTAGGGTTTCATACTTCCTTTGAAGAGTAGAATCTTGTATTATGGGAAAAGGCTTTCAGATATATAGGAGAAGTCGTGTAGCCTAGATCTGACCTATCTTTGTTATCTTTATGAACCAAAACAACCTCTTATGAAGCACCATTGACCAAGGGAAAGATTAAGACTTGATGAGTTCATCTTCAACGTAAGTATTCCTAACTCTTACTTCTTTTTTATTAGTAGATAGATTTGTATGTATTGGCTTATGAATGTATTTATCTCTCTATGCTTAGAATTACCTCTACATTGATTTGAGTAGAGTTCTTCTTTGCATGTTTATTTTTTATGTTTATTATTCCTCATTTTTGCCACAAGCTTTGATGAGCACTAGATTAGATTTACTTTACTTTGTTAGAAACCATAGGACCTATTTAGGGTTATTGTGGTATTGCTCGACTAGAGGCTTTAGAACCCTCTCTAGTGATATTATTTGGTAAGATATCTCTTAGTTAGGTCTAGCGGATCCATATTGGTCATGACCTTGATTGTCTAAATGTACCAACAAGCAAAATAGCTAGTTTGATTTATCTTCTCTAAGCTAGGATTGATTTATAGATCAACTTCACTTTCCCTTCTATACAGTAGCTTCCAATGCTTTTATCTTCTTGAAGCAATATGTATCATAATGACACTTTTTTCCACAAAATTTACAAGTCATAGTATATTTGCTTTGTTTGACTTCTAATGAAGATTGAGAAAAAAATATTTGTAACTATTTATTTGGATAGTTCTTTGTTTTCATTGGATCATGTTTTTGTTGAATTACCAATGCTTTATGTTGGGAATATGTAGATTTAATGACAACAATATGAAATAACTTTTGTTATTCTCTTTTATATTGTTCTAAAACATCAAAAGAATTATTACATATAAGAAACACCTAAATCATCTTGGGTGGAATATTTCCTAGATACAAAATAGTAAAATGGACCCTCTCGTATTTGAGAGAATAATAAGGATCTTATAGGGTAGTTAAATATCCATAATCACTAAGCTAAAGCCTGAATTAAGATTTTAACTTAGACATGTATTCATTTATGCCACAATAGTTTATATTAGGAGAAGTAAGTTGATTCTACAAATGATGTGCTTGGATATTGTTGAGCTTTTGAATGATCCTCTCTAATTGGATCCATGTATCTAGTGGGTTATCTTGAAATCTTGAAGATGAAATTACAAGTATCATAATGACATTTGATCTAATTTTCAACATTCAAACTTGGTAAATTACAGTTTGAGGGAGTAAAAATTTGTGAATCCACTTTGAAAATCTTCAAAATTTCAATGCTGGAGATGGAGTCAAAATTACTTATATAATAGTACATTAAAATTTGGACATCCATTTATGCACATCAAAATTTCTATGTACAGAAAGGGAGGTCAAAATTTTGACTGATGAATTTCAATGTCAATTTAGTATTTCAATTTTCTTAAAATATGGTAACCTTAAGAGAAACAGTATTTCCACAATCCATGTCAAGTGTAGTGAGTGTTTTTGGATATAATTGTGTGAATTCTTCTAGATCCACAAGACACAGCATATACCTTTCAAAAAATTTAATCTCTTGTAGAACTATTAATGGTCAATTGTAAGTGAGAATCATTTAAGCGGTTCCAGGGTAGATGATGAAACCAAAAACTAGCAAAGCAAAAATTTCAATAAGCACAAGCTTTAATTTCGTGAAATAATAATCTTTATTGATTCTTCATGGATGAATTAAAATAATTACATAAGAGTATTTACATAAAGCTAAACTCAAAATTGGAGTTGACATGCAAAATTAAAAAATCTAAATAAATCAAAAAGTTACCTAGAGTTAACTGACCTTGTTATTTTTAGTAACTTTTGTCTTCATGCAATTTCCGCAATTACTATTTTTAATAAGTTTTACATGCAAGTTCAAATGGGTCTAAAAATATCCACTTATCCTCTACACACCAAAATCAAACTAAAGGATGGATTTCAACTTCAGTTCATGTCTAGTCACAAGGATATCCAATTTTTAAGATTCTACAATACCCCCAAAAAATACAAAAATGCAATTTTGGACCTTTAGAAGATCACTTATGGCCCTAGGAATATATTGAAAATTACCCTAATTAGAATTGAACATGTTCTCCTCTTAAATTCTTTCATTTTGATGTGAACAGGGACTCAAACAAGTTCTTGGATCAAAGTTATGGCCTCTAAAATATAGGTGTCCACATTAGCAAAATATCACATATTTGTTAGAGGGGCATAAGAGGAGGAACCCGTATAACAAAACATCCCCCGAGTAACAGTTATTAATATTTCATCCTATGACTTGGCTCAAAGCATCTATTTTTATTTTAATGTTTTTGGTTTGTATTTGGAAGATGCATATAGGAAAATTTAAGAGGCCTCAAAACAAATTTGTAGAATTAGAGTCAACGAGAATTCCCTCTTGGTCGTGACATAAGCTCATAGGGGTATATAATATAGTATACCCATATGGGTCTATCAACTGTGTAGGGTTTGTACAATGACTACTTACAACACCAAAAGAATGATTTAAACATAGAAATTTTTCAAGAAAAGGAGCAATGTGTTTGTTTACAATGTGCTTGAGTTTTTCATTCATCCACCAGATATCTCCTACCATGTCATAGTGCCTTCTTCTAATTTATTTTATGTAAATATGCCTATCTCCATCATTTTTCAAGGGACACTAGTTGATAACCTTCATTTCCTATTCAAAATATCACATGTTTAACAATAATATAGGTCTCATGTTGAAGATAATGTGTAGTCCAAACCTTATTATGCACAATAATCATTTTCTTCCCAAAGAAGTCGACCAAAAAACTATCATCATGATCATCACAAATTTAAAACATAATAAACCCCTAAAATCTCATGACTACGCCTAAGTCCATGGTCAAATCCATGATAAAATAAGCATGGGTCAAATACCTTTAATTTTTGGCAAGGAAGAAAGAATCACATAATGATTATAGACCAAAGAGACCCCCACATAGAAAACATAATCATATACAAAAAAATAACAATCATATAAAATAAATGATTATAAAAATCAAAGCACTAATTATAATAAAGAATCATTTTTATAATCTAAGCAATAATCATAACCATCCCAAACAATGGAGGTCAAACAAAGATACATGGAAAAATTATTTAACTAGTTATTTATGTTAAAACATAGGTAAAAGCCACATATTAAATTATATATAACAAGTATCAAGAATGCTAATATGATCATTATGATCATTAATGATATAAGTATATAAATATTTGGACTCAAACTTAAACCCTAGTTTCCCATCTAATTAATGCTTGGAGTGTGGTAGGCGCACAACCATATCATCTTTAAGGCTTCTCAGATATTTCTTACTATGTGCCATATGTCCCTTACTAATTGGTTCATGTTGCAAAAACTACCACCTAGACGCGGCTTGGTGCTTCATATTTATATGCTTGGGAGAAGAAAATGCAAGTTGAAGGTCTTTCAACTCTGATTGTACCTTTTTATGACTGCCCTGACGTATTTTGGGCTTTACCTACTAGTTGTGCTCCCCTAGGCTCTGACATCTTTGTTAGGTATGGGAGACTGACAAACCTGACAATGAGCCACATGGTGCTCTTTCATTTACTCAAGCTCTCCTAGATCCTGACATCTTTGTCAGATCTAGGAGACTGACACATCTAACATTGGGGGAAGCCTATTGGTCGAATCCCAATAACACTAACCTTTAGGCCACATGGTGTTCTTCCACTCGATCAAGCTCTCCTAGGATCTGACATCTCTGATAAATCTAGGAGACTGACCATTCTGATAGCAGGGTATCCTGATTGGTTGGGCTATGACAAGTTCTAACATCTCTAGTAGTGATCCATGTGGCACTTTCCCATTTAACCACTCTTATAGAAATCCACAAAAGAGACTAAGTAAAATGAAATAATCACGACAAATATAAACACTCACCTAGCTTCTATCTAAGCTGCACAAGATGCCATGTAGGACTCTAGGAGACTGAGACTCTGGGAACTTTTATATGAAATTAAACTTGCAAAAAAGTTAGTGCATTAAATATTCTAAGCAAGAAAGTGCCTAGTTCATTTAAGATATGACTAGAACTCGACTACGTTAACTTCAAAGGTCACAAGGCACTCAGCAGGGATCAATTTTCCATTATAAATATGCAATATGCTCAAGAAAACTAGGATGAAATAGGAACTCAAGGATTCCCTTGGAAAAGAGCTAGTCGAGACAAGACCAAAAGTCTGAGAACTTTGAGTTTGATCATTTTAAAAGAGGGGTCCCCAACTTCTCTGAAAAATGGGGTGTGTTAGCCATAACAAAAAGCACAGTGAAGGAGAAAGAGGGAGTAAATAGAGGGCTAGTCGTAAGCAAGCAATAGCACTATTGACTTTAAAAAGCAAAATATTATTTCTATGCCAAGGTGCATCTAAGGATAAGTGCACAAGCCAAATGACCAAGAAGACCCGTAAGGTCTAAAAGTAGACATCACAAGAGAGACAATCAGCCTATAGGGGCCTGGGGAGGGTATTCTTTCAAGATCTAGGCCTTACTAGGACACCACAGGCCCAAGCCTAGGCCTGCCTCGAAGGGCAGGCCACCACACAACTCTAGATAGTGGCCTACCCTCGAGGCAGACCATTGCTTGACCTACCATGTCACGCCATGACATCTAGGGGGCCAAAAGAGCCTTGAGAAAGCTTGAAAAGAGGCCAAACAAAAGGGAAAATGTGGAAGGAAATGAAACATCCAAATCCTTTGGTTCACTAGTCATGACCCGAAACATGGGAGTTTCAAAGGTGGGCATTATTGGTAAACAAGATCTCTAAACCTAGGTAAGTAAGAGGGTGATGTCACATGTAATGCACAAGCATGAGCTTCTTGTAAACCCTCATCTCATTGAATATGTTGTGTGTTATAACATGGATGGAATAACACTCAAGATCTAACTTGACAACTCTAGCAACTTTAATGGGAGAGGCGTTGAGAGTGTTGATGCCATGATGGGACAATCATGATGAAAAGAGAGGCTTTATAGTCAGGGAAATGTCTCGAAAGAGGTTTGCAAAGAGTGAAAAACTAGCTTGACATCTAGAAGGAGGCATTGAAAAGCATGCAATAGGTGCAAGAGGAGTGAATGTTGATCGATACTCATCAAGGTTAAACTATTCATCCTTGAGAAAGTAAAATTCAACGGTGGGAGCCTTGGGTGAATCCACATAGCCTCGCGAGGAGACAACCAAAGCCTCATCATTGGGATATGACTTAGCATAAAGCAATGCCCAGTTATCTGGGTCCATCTCTAAGGTATGAATATCACCTTCATTCACAAATTGGACCACGTGAAACTTTATCGACGTGATGTCTTACATGGTAGCAGTCTAGGGATAACCAAGAATTATGGTGTATGAGAGATATAGGTCTAACACATAAAACTCAATCATGACTATCTCGGGTCTGAACTTGACTCGAAGCTTCACATTTTCCATAGGCATAACTGTATCATTGTTAAGCATAGTTGTGTCAAGAATTAGAGAGATTTTTATGACTGATCTTGAGCTCATTGAACACCTGCAATGGCATGATATTCAATGCAACTTCCTCATCAACCTCCACATCATCCTATAGCAAACCCTTATGGGAGAGACCAAGTTCATAAAAGACAAGGTCCCTTTGCTCAGGGCAAAGGTGAATAAGGTCCCATATGGAGATCCTAGCAGAAAGGGACTGCAGCTCTTTTATAATAAAACAAGAACTCTATTGAGATTGGGGAGGTATACTACATTGAGAGTCAAATCTAACTTTGGGGTTTTTTGTTCTCGTGGTTGGGGTTGTATGCCCTACATTGCTAGTCTCTCCAATCTATTTAGTTTTTTGACCTAAGTGCGTGTTGACAAAGCATTCATACCTAGTAGAGGCTATGTCAATAGAAGCAATGACCTTGCTACTCTTGTGTTTAGCATTCCATTTTGGGTCAGCTAAAGAAGAGGAACTAGAAGAGGTATATGAGCAAGGAGAGTGATGGGCCTTAGTGTTTGATTTATTATTCTTATTCTTTATCTTTGTTTCCTTATCGTGGTCAGGAAGAGGCTCCTTAAACACATTCAACTTGTGGTTCAATTCTGCAAGTGGAGAGCTCTGAGGGGTTGACAAGGCCTTAGCACTAGACTTTTGGGCAACACAATCCTTATCAGAATGGCCCTTCATCTTGTGAAACTCGTAGAAATTGGTAGCATCATAGGGATATGTTATTTGCTACCCTCATATACTCTTTTTAGGGGGTTTTTTTCAGTTGGCCTCTTACTTAGAGCATCGACCTCACATCCATCTTTTTTTTCCTTCTTTGTGGGAGAATCAGTGACACCATCATTGATCACATTACGATTATGATCATATGAGGAGAATGAATTTTAAGATGACACAGGTTGAATATATGCATGCACTTTGAAGACCTCGATCTTAAGACACATGTTAACAACTTTATCATAAAAGGTCGTTCACGCTTGAGGACCCTAATGTCAACCTCTTACCTCAATGTACATGTGAACATGTCATAGATATTATCATCTGGTAACCTTGTCCTGCACGTGTGGATAATTGAATGTCATTTATGCATGATGTCAAAGTTACACTCACCCTTGGCCTAAACCATGGAGGTAAGTGATTGGATGTCAAGGTTAAACGGTATGGAGATATCAAAGTATTTAAGAAAATTATCCATAAGTAGATGCAAGCTAGAAAGATAATCTGGTGGCAGACTCTAGAACAAAACTAAAGCTTTGGCTCACAAGGAACAAGCAAAGAGATTCAAAAACATGTCGTCATCCTATTCCCAATACATACATGTCATCATGAATGTAGTGATATATTCCATGGGACTAACAACCTGAGTACCCTTGAACTTGGTAAGTTCAGGGATTGGAGTAGGGATAGGAATAACATGCACCCAAGGGGCTAGAGGGTTCCTACAGAGGTCCTCAGGCATAGTTGATGGTTGATTGGTGATGAGCTCCCTGAGGAAACCCGTAGGGGTCATGATGTTGCAAATGCAAGTAGGGATCATCACAAACGTGGTCGTGTAGGAGATGGTGTCGAGGTGGCTCTTAATATAAGGGACACTCATGACGAAGATCCTCCCAATCACGTGGTGGTGAATGACCACAAGAAGGGTACATTCCATAGGGGGACAATAAGATGACATAGTATACACTAGAGAGCAGTCATAACAACCTAAATCCCCATGGTGTTGGCCATACACAACAAGATAAGGGTCCATATGAGGGAGTTGATATTCAGGGTAGACATCTCATGGATCTCTATTCCATAAATGGTGGTTGAAATCAATGTGCTTGTCTGAAACCCTTAAGGAAGGATTAGGAGGATGGGATAACTCCATGGGAGGTGGACCTCTAACAGATTCAGGGTGCCCATGTCTCTTAGCATGGTAATGAGGGGGTTATCTCCATAGATTTTCCCACCATGAAAGAGGTGGGGGACTCATACAATAACTAGTTGAGGCACCTGAACCTAAAAGGGTACTAGCTTTGTCTCTAGAGGAATCACACTACCTACTCCTATAGGAAGTATGATGTTTTACATTCACATGAAGTTGTTTGTGATAATCTCCAATGATTGTGTGTAGTTCATCGAGCCTCAATCATGTAGGGGGTCATCTTCACCCCTCACAGGTGAATTCAAAGTGATCTAAATCTAAAGGAAAGTATCCTTGGATAGGTAAAGCTTTGACTACTGAAAAGATGAGTGACCCCGTTGGTTATACACTCGCTAATATTTTTCCCTATGGAACATTAGCAGGTCTTGAGCATTAGGCTGGGGTGGGGTCGCATCTTGGACCCTATGATTTCTATGTTTTTCTATCGTAGCTTCAACCTTCTCAAGAGTGAGCTAGGGACAAGACCCTCAATATGGAGAGAATAGCATCTCAGAGGAGGGAGGTTGGCCATGGAGGTAGTACAACAAGAGCAACTAGTAAGGCAATAGAAAAGGCAAATTATCAGAGACCCAGGTGGGAGGACACAAAACCAAAGCAAGGTTAAACAATTAGAGAGGGAGGCAAAACACAATTGAAAGTAAAGCTTTGTGGCTATTAGCAGTAAATTTGGTAGGAGAGCTCTAAACAAGATAGAACTAATGTGGAACCTTGTAAAAGGTCCCATCGAACATGTCAGAATGTATATCCAAGAATCCAAATAGAGCTACTGGGTTTGCCAAGGGGGTACCAAGGGTACAAAGCAAACAATTACTAGGCTCAAAGGCAGTATGGGTTACTAGAGATCTATGAAGGCAATCTAATTTTCTAACTTGCACCAAGCTATAGATAGACTTGTAAACTAGGTTAGAGTTAACATGATTGAGTGCACAAAAAACACAAATATCTCTAACAAGTATAACCATGTAATAGCAAGTAGTAAAAGAGGGAAAGTATTGCAATTTAAACATGTAAGCTAAGTTATTTGAACAATAATGAACTTCCAAGAAGTAAAAATGATTCAAAAACATACAAATCTGCTAAATGAAGAACACTTTCAAGGGGAAAGACATTTTCAAAAGGAGAGAGATGCATAAACTTTAAAAATCTAATCTATTGCATGTTCAGATGAAGATAAACTAGCAAGTAAATAACTAACCCTAGATTATACACTATTCTACCAACTAATGAGTTTCACCTTGTAATCAAGGTGCCCTCAGATCAAGCTCAAAACAACAATGCAGATAATCTACCAACCAGAGTCCAAGTTTGATTTGGTTATGTTGGAGAGCCTTATCCAATCCAATGTCCACAAGCAAGGAGGAGGTGAAGCATAAGCATACAGGCGTGTGAAATTCCAAGACAAGTGCACAAATCCAGTGCAATGTCACTTGTAGAAGCTATGAGTGACCCACAATGAAGCAGGAACAACTAGGAGTAATAATGGAGTCACCAAATCAGTCTACAAATGTTTAAGTAATCCTCTATCACAATAGAAGCTCAAATCACCAAGAATGAATCAAGAGAGATTCAATAAGGTCAAGATAGCCAAATGAGTGAAGAATTTGGGTAAAGAGGAATGATTTGGACTCATATAGAGAAAACAAGGGTACAAATTTCTCAAAAAAAATCATTTATGAGCATTTGGAAGAAGACAAACACCTTAAAACAACTCTCTGGAAAAGTTGCAGCCTAGGTTGTAGGTTTTTGGCCAAAATGTGTGGCCTAAGCCATAGGTTTTGGGCCAAAACCCATAGCTTAGGCCGTCGAAGCCTCTGAGTGGTCTCTAGGGTGCACAAAATGGATCCAACAGTGAGAGGGAGGTCTAAGACAATGCAGGGAAAGTTCGTAGTGGTGCACAATGGGATAGGGATGTCTCCAAGCATATGGATAGAATCAAATAAGACTCACGCATTTGATAGTCTACATGGCGAGAAGATATGCAATCATTAAGAGTAGGGTGAAAGAAATCACATTTACACAACCCTTTCACATATTCAACCCAAGATTTTACAAAACCCTCTTTTGCTTTGGGATTTTCTATTTTTCGTATTGTTATCGTAGGTTTTATTCACTCCTTCAACCTTACACCTTTATGTGTGCATTATTTGCTTATAATCTGGTTTCCATTAATGGAATCAAAGTACTTTCTTTATATTCACATTTATATTACAAAATGTGGACATTTCAAAAGATGAAGTTTCTCTATCTTTATTGAATAGATTGCAACATGAGGAAGTCGTAATCAATGGAAGATTCAACCATATAGTCTTTATGAAACTCTTAGTGCGTATCTTTTTGCAAATCCTTCTTTTATTTAGGCAATAATAGAAAAAAATAACAATATACGAAGGGTACTTTTAAAATTTGTGCTTTTTTTTTTCTTACACCATTTGTGCCTTGTAATGAAAGTTTAGTTATCATACAAAATATTACACCTATACCAATTAGTGTACCTAACCATACTATCAATGACATAACTCAACACTTGAATGAGCTTTTTGAGAATATCATCATTCTTAAACCTAAGCTTGACACTATGAGACATGCAATAAGAGACATACAAATGTAAATGCATATTTTAACATTAGAACAAGAAAGCTTTAAGGATTTAAAAACAACATAGAGCATAAACATATTATCCAAAAATACATTGGATGTGCCTCTTTCACATGACTTGATCATTCCAAAATTCCAACTATTTGAAGGTCATTGAGATTGTCAACAACACCTTTAAAACACATTAACTTCTATAGGCAATTGTCAGGACCATCCTTTAATGATGCTTAAATTATTTTGTAAAACTTTGGTTTGTGAAGATTGCTTCTATTCTTTGCCTAGTGGTTCCAATAGGGCATTTGTAAGAAGTATTTTTAGATAAGTACATTACTAACAACAAATCAAGACCTACAATCACAAGCATTCAACATCTAAAGAAAGTAACAAAGAAACCATGTGTAATTTCATCTTTAGATTTCTATGTCACTTGCATCATTAATTTACCAACTATGTGATCTATAAAAACAACATATCTTTATCAATGGTCTCATAGAGCCTATCAAGATAAAATTACTTGGATCAACAATCAAATCATTTATTTATCTTACACAATGAGTTATTGAACTAGAGGAAGAAGAACATCAACATAGGGCCAAAACATCACCTTTACAAAGAGCAACCAACTTTCATACCAACGTGATAATTCACAAAATGTCTAATACTTGGATTAAGAAAAAAGTAGCAACATCTAATATAATAGCAAATAACGATAAACCTCATAAACTAACTGAGACTTTATCTATTAATAGAATTGAATAAGCAGCAGTGCTAGACATCGAACACATTTCAAATAAATATACATACTTCTTCAGGAGTTAATACAACATATTGAAGTACTTATTACACAAAAACATAATCAAATTACTACCTATGTGAAACCCATTTGCAATCTTTAGGGAAACATCTTATAAATAAAAATACTTTTGTTTATAACATACAACAAAAGGTCATTCAACAGATAGATGCATTGCATTAAGAGACAAAATTCAAGAGTTAATTGACTAAAACAAAATTAAGCTTCCTCAAAAAAAATTATGAAAAAATCATTGTTAACAAAAAAAATCAATCTCTTAAAGACATCAAAATAATTTTAAAAACTTTCATCTAGGATCAAATATACAAACCATTACCACAGTAAAAGTCATTGATGCATTACGCAAATAATATCTCAATATATTATACACAAATAGATCATACAATGAGAAATGCTCTATATATCCAAAGCTTCCATCTAGAGCTCTATCTTCATAGCTTCCATCCAAATACAATGAATGAGTCTTGCACATATAAACAAGGAAGATCAATCATAACTAAAAGATCAAGCTACAGATCAATCAAAATGAAGGATCAAGCTAGAGATCAAAACTAAGACTAAAAGTTAACTATCCCAAAAAATTAAAAATAACTAGAAATTATCTCCATAATATCTAAGAAATAAATATGTAATATTTCATAATATCTAAAATAAGATAAATGAAATATCTACACATAAGTGGGTGGAAATAAATAAATACTTTGGTGAACATGAGTTAAAATAAATAACATACTCTAACACCCCCTTCAAGTGAAGCTAGGGGCCAAAAATAGAATGACATATCCACAATATGAGTCCCAAAAACAAGGTATGATTAGGTACTCATGTACAATATATCCATGAAACAATCTCTCATAAAGTAGAGAAAGAGAGAAAACCCGTAGGAAAATAAAACTCACCTCTAAAAAAGAGAGAAAAGAAGGAATGAAATAGTGCCTGAAAATAAGGCCTAATAAAGTATCCATACAAAAAAATAATTCAATGTAAAGACAAATGTCCCTATGGATGCTAAACCATCTTGTCAAAATGCATGGATTTTGAGTCGTTGTGATTGCCAAGTTGAAATAAGAATGGTGTTAAATACGAGGATCACTGAATATGAATATTGCACTCCAAAATATTAGGTAAAATGATGAACATGAGGAAGCATTATTTAAACACCATCCTTCAATGTTAAATTAAGAGAAGATGGCAATGAAAGTCTCTAAAGACTTGGACTAAAAATGGTGAGAAGTGAGTACAAAAAATGGTGGTGATGTCACACTAGTATCACTACATCAAAAGTCACTACGAATGCCAATGAGACAACAATTTTCATATGGGTTATAGCAATTAAAGTGCTTGAATAAGATACTCATGTACAAAAGAGGAATCTAAAAAATATAGATAAAATCTTTCAAGAAAATGACTCTAATGGTGACGGAAAACACTGACAATTGAAATAGTAAAAGGTACACAAACTAAGGTACACACACATGAAGATAGACTAAGCTGTAAAAGCAAACCCCCATGGCACTTTATAATTTAATGTAAGTACAATATATCTCATACATAAAAACACCAAATAAAATAAGGAAGACATTGTATACACTAGAATAGTTCTAATCAAAAACATGGCAGATCTATCAAATAAATCATCACAAATCATGGGAGTTGTTCCAAAAATAAGTAATTTGGGCCAAAATATAAGTGGCACAAAAAATATACTCAAACAATGCAACACGTCAAGCTTTGTCAAAAATATGTTTGTAAGTGAATAAATAAATGAGCATGAGTGCAATAAAATGTTTTTATGAATGGATCTAAACAATAGAGGAACCATGATGGTAAATTCCTCACAAAAAATGATAGTGTTGTCACAAGTAATCTGAAATACATCCCAAATCAAATACAAATGATGGATGACGATACTTGCATAGGAATGGATGAAAAAATCCACAACAGTAAAATGCGAGATAGCTTGCAAAGGGACCTTGAACTCAGCGAAAAATGTGTCTATGATTGCAATCAAAATGGCTAAACCAATGAAAGAGAAAGTTTGTTTGCTTATGAAGGGGTTTGGCCACCTACCGTATCGGGCCTCACCCTCCAGTCTTTGACAAAAGTAATCAAAAAAAATGTGGCCAAGCAATACAATATATTTTTGTGTCTCCCAAATACAAAATATTGTTTTTAATAAAAAACAATCAAAAAATATCTAAAGATATTGGTTTATAAACAAATAATAAAAAAATCCTTCACATATTTTTGTTTTGAATAACACTACTCAGTAAAAATATGATAACTTTTTCAATTATTAATGAAATTTAAAATTTTAAAATATTTTCAAAATCTAAGAACAAGGTGCACAAAACACAGAAATGAATTTGAGTGATCAGTTATAGTTTTCTCACAATTAAATAAATAAAAGTCATATTTTTTTATAATAGTACTGCTTAGTAAAACTATGGTAACTTTTGAAATTCTTAATAAAATTTTAAATTTTAACATGTTCTAGAAAGTAGAAAACAAGCCATACAAAACACAAAAAAAAATTGGAAAATTGTCTACCTTTTTCTCACAATCTGAAAAAGAATAGTCGTTTTTAACCAAAAATGGATTTACAAAATGCTTGTAAATCTCGCCTCTGAAAATCCAAATGGAATGAAATTTGTGGCGATCATGTCTTTATCAGATAACATAGATAAATTTATGAGAATTTATTTACTCTTTCAATCTCCAAAATTTACCTGCAATAAAAAACATAAAAAAAAGATCTTCCAAAAATAGTCAATGAGCAAGGAGAAGCTAAGATGTTGAGTATTGGCTATTAGAGATCGCTCTGGCACCGTGAAAGAGTTTAGAAAACTCACTCAGGGTTAAATCTACAAACCAATACCACAGTAAAAACCATTGATACATTGCTCAAATAATACCTCAGTATATTATACACAAATAAATCATACCATGAGAAATCCTCTATATATCAAAAGCTTTTATCTAGAGCTCCATATCCATAGCTTTCATCCAAATAAAATGAACGAGCCTTACATAACTAAGAAATTAAGCTAGAGATCAAGCAAGAGATCAAACCTAGAACTAAGAGATAACTATCTGTAAAGGACAGAAATAACTAGAAATTATCCCCATCATATCTAAGAGATGAATATATAATATCTCATAATATCTAAAATAATATAAATGAAATATCTACACATAAATGGATGGGAGTAAATAAATACCTAAGTAAACATGAGTTAAGGTAAATAACCTACTCTAACAGAGATTTCAAAATTAGTTAATTTTACAAATAGTGATCAATACCAATGTGACCATAACTTTGATGACGATCATCACTTATTTTATGATGAGACATTGGGGGTATAATAACCATCCCCAAAACAAACATTAATGTCTAATAAGGCATAGCATGGGATTCAACACATACATCTTTTGTCATTGTTATTGTGCAGTAGTCTTGTACATAGATTTCTTCTTCTGTGTGTTCTACCTTACATGTACCTTCCTCCTAGTCCTTAGTTTGTGAAAATTTACAAAATACTAAAACATCCATAAAAGATAAAACCACAAAAAAAAAATTGCCTTTATCTTAGTCATATCATATACATCGTGTCTATCTCCCTACACTAAATTATTTTACATATCTATGTTTTTACACGTAGTTCTCACAATATACTTTGATTAAGTGAGAGGTGGGATACTTTGGCTAGATATGCTTATGGTTACATTTGTGACTCTCCCATGGGGGGTATAGCTTACTTCCTCGATAGTCACATAGTAACATCATTTTAAGTAGTCACATTTGCTATATAGAGCTACCTTTACATGCATCATGTTTCTTATTGATTAATTACATAAAATATACATATATATTTTGTCTACATGGATCTATTCATGTTATTTTAATGTTATCATCACCACCCTAAAATCTATGATTATTATTTAGGCCTCTTATTGAGTGTGATTGCATTCTTATATTTTAAAATTTTCATACAGCGCTTGCCTTATATTTGCATTACCATTCTTCTAGCCACTTTTTTCGTGTTCTTTTGATGTAGGAGCATCACTCTTTCGATCAAATGTTGGCTTGTTCTTATAGTTTTTTAGTCTTTAAGGGTCTTAGTAATCTTAGAGATCATTTTGAAGTCATTTCTAGGTCTTGAATTTGAATAAAATTTAAATTGCAGCTCTTTTGGTATTTTCCTGCCAAAACTATCAATTCAAAATTTTGAATTTTCTTCATTTGTTCCTAGGGTCTAATTCATGTTTTTGTTAGGTGTTAATGTTGGATTTTAGTTTGTTTAGGGGTCTTTATGTTATTAGTATGGTCTATGGTGGTTGGCCACCTTCTTGGTCATGATCTACATATATCACCTTATATAACACCTTAAAATACTAGTTTTCTCAAGCACGAGTGTACGTTAGGGAGTTAACATGAATCAATTAGAGAGTTTTTAGGGGTTAAAACAATGAAGATGTTTGAAGTGAATCTTGTTTTGATGAATAGAAAGTTGAGTGCTTCAAAAAAACAAAGAAGAAGATCCAAATTTTCAAGAAGAAGACTGTGTGCCTTAATTTTATGTGTATGCTTGTGTAAGATCAAGAATGTTAATGAATGAAGAAAGCTTTTGGAGAATATTGTGACTTCGTTTGAGACTCGAGGTAACTGTGATTACATATATATAGTTGATTTCTTACTATAGATTGAGTAGCATAATTAATCTACAGGTGTAAAGGAGATAAACTCGGGCCTTGAGAATTTTGTTTGACACAATCAAGTATCAAGAGGAGTGGAAGGTTCCTTTAGTCCAAGTCAGATATTTTGATGATTGAAATTGTGTTGGATAATCACTACTAAGTAAAAGAAACTTGTTTAGATACTCAGAACCCCTGGAGAAGGAAAAACGTTATTCAAACCTCAAATTTATTGCACATAGTCCTGTACCATGTTTTCTATGTACAATCAAGATTAATATTTGGGATTTCTGAGTTTGTTTACTACATAGTGGAGTGTTCTTTCAATTCATAGAGTTGCTTCAAGTTGGCATAGACCTCATTCTAGTGGTTTGAGTCATCGAAACATCATTTTGAGTTTGAAAAGATCAAATTAGAGCCTCTTGGGTCTGTATAGAACCCTGCCTAGGGTTTTTGGACAAATTTGTTTTGTACCCTAGAGACCTTTCCAACCCATCAAATTTCACTTGAAGCTTTCTATTAGTGTTCCAACACTGAATCAAGTGGTTTCTTGAATATTTGGCATGTGTGGAAGAATTTTGAGCCAAAACTTAGTTTGACTGTCGTAGAAATCTAATTGGGGTCTAATTCCTAGAAGGTCTAGTTGAGTTATCACACTTACTTTGAGAGTTGTTCAATAAAACTTTGTAGGGAGTTGTATGACCTTAATGGGTATCTAAAATTGTACTTTGTTTGTCTTGAACTCCTGTGTGTTGTCCAAACTAATTGGATAAGTGCTTTAGGAGGGCTACAATAAATAGGCCTAATAGAGGTAACTTGCATTTTGTATTGGCAATCTCTCTCCCTCTACATCATATTTGCTATGTTTCATTGGCCTTGACCATTTGAGTGTTAATCTCATTCTTAGCACTTACACTAATCTTCCCGATGATGACAGCATACATATTGGAATATCTTGTCATAGCATGCATTGAGATTGGAGGGATGTCATAGGTACTTAAAATCCTCCTCGTCTCATTTCTTCTAATCTAAAAGTCTTGCTCCTTTTCTTTCTTGATTAGCCCCATGCTTTCTTGTGTTGGTTCCTTTTTGTATTCTACATATATAACTACAAAATCAAAAATAAGGTTTCATACACGATTGTATCTATTTTCCTATGGGGGCATCATACCCAAACATGATCTTTATCAACTCTATCTATATACCCATCTTTGCCTCTAGGGGAATTGTACACCTACATGTTTCTCATCGACGTATTATGAGTTTATTTGAACATGACTTTAGCATACCCTGCACATGGGGGCATGACACTCATAGTTTCATCCTAAACATTGTATTGATTATACATGTATTAGCAGGGCATATTACTTGCATGCCTTGCCTTGTTACATTAGTTGGGGATTTCATGTCCTTAAGATCGTTTACATCTTAACATTGCTTGATGGTCGTACTCATTATTTACTTAATTATATTTTCCACATTGGTGTACATGACACATGTTCACCTTTGGGAACTTTGTGCCCACACATGTTTCACATTGGCACTACATATTCTTAGCTTCAAAATCTATAGTTTAAACATTACATTGGCATATGATTCCTTATCATTATTGTGTCTTTCTTTCTTTGAGCATTTTTGTATTGAGAGGTATGGCATCTTCCCCATATACAACATTATCCTTTACAATTCACTTTCTATTGGGTCTTGCCACGTAGTCAACAATATCATATGATCATGACATTTCAATTTTATCATATACTATGGGACCTTCATTATATATTTGGCTTACACTATTACATAGATCATGATACTCTATATAATCTTCATACACTTTACACATTATGATTATCTTGTTTGATGCTTACATTGCTCATATATTACCCATCTAGGAGCCAAAACATATCAAAATTGGAAAAATCCAAAATCCAAAAATATTAGGAGATTTAAAAATTCAAATACATTGGAAAAAATCAAAATTCAAAAACATTGGCAAAAAATTCAAATAAATTAAAAGCATTGTTTTATACATGTTTACCAATGCTAGAAGCTTTCATTATCCATAGTTTACACATGTTTTCATAGTATTGCTTTGTGTGAGTGCTATGTAGATTCATCGAATACATGATATCGTATTTCACAAGATGTGCCCATGTCCTATAGGGACAATTTCATAAGCAGCACATCCAAAATTGGGGGCATTGCCATTTCAACTGATTCTTGTACGACGATATCTATTGTTGATTAACATTTATCATATTCAACTAGATTACATAATTACTATATCTTTTGCTAATATGTTTATCTCTTATCACATTGATATTGTACATTCTGATTGTTACATTGTAACATTGATTATTTGTATGTGGATGTTTGCTTGTATATGCATATGTTTGTTTGTTTATGCATCTTTGTTCATAGAGAATCATCTTGTCATCATGTCTCATGTTAGTCAAGTCTTTATATGTTTTGTCACAAACTTGGATGCAGTCACTAACATTGTGGAGTCCTAACTTGAGTGCACTCTATTACGATACTATGATTTTAGTCATGATGTTTATCATGTATATTGCAGTATGCTTGTGCAATGCCTATGTTTCCATGGATTCTACCATGCATATGTGGGGGCATGTTACTTGTGTGTGTTTTCATTGGTTTAACTAGCCTAGTTAGAGGCTTGCTTATGACATTTAGGGTCATAATGTTTGTTTATCATTTATTCTTTTCCCAATGAGGGCATCATACCCTATAGCATTGTGTTTAACATCATATTATCGCTCATATGCTAAATTGCACTTTACATGATTATATGTGGCATAACTAGATGCAAAATTCCACTTCAAAATATGCAAACTTCTTAAGACATTACAACTATGACAAATATCAAATTATAAATGTTTATAGGATTATAACATGTTTGGCTAATATATTTTCCTAACATATGATCTATGCAAAATTTTATAAGGATGGCAAGATTCAAATTCATATGTTTCTAGGATTATAACACACTTCAGCAAATTTATTTTTCCTAAAATATAAGGCCATTAACCTTTTCTTTTCATATGAGTGATTATAACACAAGTTATTTGTTTCTCACCTCAAACGAGGGGCATATATCATGGTATTTTCAAAGCCAAATTCTCTAAAATCCTCAAAATGACAGTAACAGTGGAAAATTTATCTACTTCCTTGATCAAGAAGTGAATTTAGTTTCTAAAGACTACAAGAAAATTGTTGGATATGTTTCAATGCCTATTAAAAGTCTTGTTGGTGTAGCATTTGAGGCAATACCAAATAGGGGTATTCATTCCTACACTATTTTTTAAACTTCAAATACAAATTTGCAAAATTTTCAAAAATTAAAAACAATCACGAGCATTTGACTACATGTTAACATTTGTCATTTGTTTCAAGTATATCAACCATATAGTGTGGATAGAAGCTTAGCTTGAGCGTGTGTCAAAAACCTTTCATCCTTCCCTAGGAAAGCAAAGGTGCATGTTTCAAATTATATACATTTATACTTTGTCCAGATGGGATGCTTGGAGCTACTATTCAAGGAAAAGTGCTCTACAATTCAAGGTGTTACTAAGAAGGGGAGAGGAGTTACTAGGAGAGGTGCTTCTATTCTGGGAGAGGTGTTTCTATTCGACATGCTACTCGAAGAGGATCTATTAATCTCGTATAGGTGATTTTATCCTTGTCGAGGTGTTTCCATTCTCAGAAAGGAGAGAATCTACTCATTGAGGTGCCACAATATGAGGAGAGGAGCTTTTATTCGAGAAAAGGATCTTATATTCTTATCGAGGTGCTTTTATTCCAAACCCTCATGGGGTGGGTTTGAAAAGACTAGGTGCATATAGATCTTAACTCGACTAACATCCTTTAGATTGCCTCTCCTGGGGTGGGTTGGGTGCCAATAGATCTTAACTCAGCAAAAAGATGGATGCGTTTGTCTTCGCTGGATTGGGCAATGGGCACCCTAACTTCAAAAGTCTGTCCGAAGGAACGATTAACTCTTTATGTGTCTCTCTTCAGTGTTCTCGAACCCAACGCATGAGAGTCAATATAAAGGATGATAGAAAGTGTTTGTAGTCTACTCACATATCCATGTCAAAATGGGGGCATTATGTAAACACCTAAATTTGGAACAAAACCCTTATTCTCAGTGTCTTATTCCTAATTTACCTTACTCGGCAAACTTGTATATTTTAGCTTATTTCTAGGACTACCCCACAATAGGTCTACACTTGGTACATTGAGTCTAAAAGTACCTCAACACTTGTCAAAAAGGTATCCATTAACTCATCTAAATTATTTCACTTGTTACCCAGCTTTGTGTTAAAAACAAAGTCAGAATCATTTCTAACTCAAACTTGTACATTGTACGGGTCTATTTAGGACAAACTCATACACCCTACGGATTTGTATCTTTTTTTTTTAGACCCATCCACTGCGTGTCATGAATCATGCACCTATACTTTAGCTTTTCTTCATTAGAATCGTCAACAAGTGTGCATAAATTATCCGAGTTCAATGTTTATATACATGGTCTAACCAAGCCATTTATAATCTACAAGAAGCATACACAACTTTGAATATCAAGAAGCAAGCCACACACAATATCAAGCTTAGAGCCAAGCATCACTCAAGTCAAGTTTCATTGAATAACATACACTTGCAACATTGTTATTCTTTTTTGGTCTCTCAACATTTTCCTTGTGCCAAATGAGGGTATTAAACTGCATCATCACTTTTAGGGAAGAGGAGGTCCAAAAATCCTCACTAGGGCTATTACATACACAAACTCACAAAATTACATGGAGGTTGATTCCATGTGTGTGGGATACATAGTTTCAAACGTCACCTTAGAGGTTACTCGACTCCATAACTATTGTTTTCTTTTAGAGTGTCAAGCTCTATCAAGCTCAATTAAGGAGATCATTCTATTTTGCACGTTTTCGCTGACATATTTGCGAAGTGAAGGTACATGAGAAATAGGAAGGCAACAACACAAAGGACAAAAATATGAGACTACAAAAACCTACCAAAACAAACATAACCACAATCAGACAATTGCAGTCGTACAAGTATATCCTGGTAAGATTTGCATGGGCATGAGTTTGTCAATTTGTCCCAAAGCATCACACAATTCCCAAATTTAACAAACAAGTTACACATGGTCTGTACAATTTGTCTACAATCTCTTAT
This sequence comes from Torreya grandis, assembly GCA_037957365.1. Classification (NCBI taxonomy): domain Eukaryota; kingdom Viridiplantae; phylum Streptophyta; class Pinopsida; order Cupressales; family Taxaceae; genus Torreya; species Torreya grandis. The sequence continues at coordinate 2,989,554 of JARHVA010000516.1, forward strand.
TTTCAAAACAACATGTAGGTGTGATCATTCCATACCCATTTATCATTCACATTGTTCGACCTAGTTTCATTTGTGGCTTTTGGACTTGTTGCTCATCATACATGTTAGATAGATCTGAATTTTGTACTTTGTCACGTATGCTTAGATCTATTTAATTGTAACTACTTTATTCCTTATTTTGTTTAAAACCAAAATTAGGGTAAATAGGTAGGGCATTAGGGGATATAAAAGAAATTGGTTCATATTGATGGAATAATGGTATGAAGGAGCGAGATCCTAGAACAACACGACCTGAGAGATGGGTGCAGTTTCTTGAATGCAAGTTAGCCATATCAATAGGTCAAGAGAATACCCCAAGACATCGTGTGTAAGGTAAGCACATCCTTATGGAGGGTTATAGTTTAAGAAACCAAATGATATCCAAGTGTCAAAGATTGTGATATCAACAACTTAGCTAGACAAGGGGTAGTGACGATGTATGAGATCATGGTATAGACATTGAAGACAAGCATGGATCTATATTTAAAGGGGATGGACCTAGACTCCTAACCATGTCAAAGTGACATGCAAGATCTGAACTATTGGAAAAGTCTTTAATAGAGGAATTGTGGAATATTACGAAGAAAATGTTAAGTATAAAGTAGTTAAAGATAGATTAAGGGTTAGTGTAGAAGATGTGATTCATCAAAATACTTGCACAAAATGTTGAAGTTAATGTTGTTAAGATCAATCAGAGGGGAGGAGACCAAGGACCCTTAGGTATTCGGCCAACGAGAGAGAAGGAAAAGGGCCTTAGGCACTCAACAATTGTGGATTGGTCAGCTAGGCCATCGGGAGGGGTGCATATCTAAAGTAGCCCCTCCCCACAATTGTATACAATAGGTTGTTGGAGGAGTGCCTATCTAAAGTAGCTTGCTTCCTCAAAGTTCGGATCAAGGGCAACTATATATAGTTGGCACTCGCCCAATGGCCTACTATAATTGAGATCAACCAACGGGAGAGCACTCACCTATAGGGTAGGGGGGTTACGGTTGAGGGGGAGCCACTCCCCCAACGAAGGGCCTACCCCAACGCCAAGATCAATGGACATAGTTTTCTGATTGTGCATTCAAACAAAAACATAAGGATTGTATTATAAACATTGAGGAGGCCATAAATGCAAAGAAAGTGGTGGAAGCTCACATGTCTAACACAAAGTTAAGTCAAGCAAGCGGTGTGGGATCCAAAAATACAATTAATGTGGTGAGAGGAGGATCAAATAATCCCCCTCTAGGAAGAGACAAAGGAGGTGGAGGATCAAGTAGTAACAACTCTGACAGCAGCGACTCCTCTAGAATTGGAGGTAGATCTTTAAAGGGGTGGAGTCCCTTGGAGATGGTAGCGCCATAACTGGTGGAGGTTTTGGGAGTGCAAGAGGTTCAAATGATCACAAGGATCAATAACTTTATTAGTAAAGATCATTAGTGGCACTAAGGATGCAATGCACTATTCGTTAGCTTGTGTAATTAAAAGGTGTACCAAGAATGTGAGATCCTAAATTAGAAAAATAGAATATTGCCACACAAAAAAAGATTCAATAATTATCACAAGAGTTTGTTCATTTTTATGACCCGCAATTCAAGGACCTACTAAAGTTGACCTATAATTTGGACCCATTATTGCATCGCAAGTGGTTTGTTGGAGGTTTGGTTAACCATCTAAAGTGAAAGCTACTTTAGCGCACCTTTGCTACCCAAAGGATGCATTGAAGGTCATGTTTAGATTGGAGGCAATGGGATATCAGATAGATCCTTAGGGAACTAGGTCCCAATTAAATGTTGAGATTGGGGAAGTAACAATCAACCTAGAAAATCTTGTGAGCACCATGCAACCAAATCAGAGGCATGACTTGTGGTCTATGGATTCCCAGACAAAAGGCCGCAATAGATTGGGTTCTCCACTAACCAAGGCAAGAACTATTGAAGTTGTTACCTATTGAGGCCTTTTTTCCTTTCCATATTGTGAGATTTGTCACAAATGTCATAATACCTCTATTTGTTTGTTGACATAGACAAATGAAGGGGGTACTACAAATTTTTGGAGTGAAGTATTTTGTTCATACACACGACAGCGCAAACTACCGTGTGGTAGAAACCTTATGCAAGCAGTGTGGTAAGCACATTGGTCACTACAATTGCCATTGTCCAAAGTTCCCAAGGAGCAATAATTGTGATGGTGAATATAAAATGTAGATATACCCTAATTTCTTAGAAAAGTCAGAGAAGTGCTACAAGACTACTAATATAATTCAAGCTAAGCATTGGTATGATACTAAACCCCAACCTAATCCATCATGCGCTATGCATGTTCCAACAAGGGGCAACACAAGGACTAAGGTTGATTCAAGCTTTAGTTATGCCATTGTAGGAGAAGGGCAGCAATAAGGAAATTGCACAAAGGGACGTAGCCCATCACAAGAAGTTTATCATGAGACAAGGCATCTTCTCAGAGAGAGAGAGAGAGAACGCAACACATGAAGAAATGAGAATGATGAAGTCACATACACAGTTTTGAAGATGTTGCGCCAAGGTGTGTTGCCTCAATTGAAGGCATGGTTGGATACTTTGGTCCAAACCTTGCCACTTGACCCCATAAAACCACCACAATAATTGCCACAATTAAAGAATGATATGTATAATGTTGAGTTACTTAACCTTTCGTTGAATGGTTATAACATAAAAGATGAGGTTATAGATATTTTGTCTAGTGTCATTGTCTTAACCAAACAGGGGTAGCTAGGGTAAGTTCACCATTGACTTTGTCACTACATGTCATTCTAGCCAACAAAACACAAGATAAGCCTTGGGAATATTTCACAAAGTGGAAGTAGACATTATGTGTATAAGAACTTGTGGTTGTGGTTTGATGGAAATCACTGAGGATGATAATTACCATATTGCTAGAGCATCCATTTTGTTTTGAGATAGGCATGGATATGCAATTCAAGGACAAAACTGAGTTTTGAAAATGATCCTAAGCAAGTAATAGTACTACTAGACTCTTCTGAGGGACCTACATGTGTGGAATTTGTGGAATAAGCTAAAAAATGCATCCATTGAGCAATGGCATGAAGGCAAGATTACATAGACCCTACCCATGATGGTGTTTAGAGTTTATGTGTTGCTTCAAATTCATATTTGAATGTTCAATTGGAACATTGGGCAATGGGTGAGCAAAAGTTATCTAGAAGGAGATGGGTGACTCTTAAGGCATACTAGGAAAGTTATCCCCCATTTTGTTCCACTAGAGATGGTGTCATGCAAACAAGGTTTCAAGAAGGCAATGTATTCACACACACAGAGCTCACACTACCTCGTTTCAATAGAGCACCTTGCCCAAAAAAGAATAGAACTAGATTTCAAACTATGTTGTGGGATGCAACAATAAAAAATGTCTTTGATCAAGTAAACTCGTTTCCAAAGAACAACCAAGTGAAGCAAGGAATATGGGTTAGTCAAGGCGAGGGCTAGCATCCCAATAGTTTTTTGACATATGTAGGTTTATTGGTACAAGGATAAAAAGATGTCACCTTGTTAATTCCTTGCAACATCAGCCAAATGGCCTGTTACACAAGGATACCTTATTATGTTGGGTCGATGTGAACTAGGCCCTTTTGGCTAGATTCTCTCGAGATGATAGTCATTGTTGTCTCCCACCCTCTACAAGGATTGTTACCCCACATATTTCATCAAGAATGTTTGTGGGCCAGTAGCATGGAATATAGATCATCACTTTGGGCACACCTTTTCTATGGTATATTAGAGAGATGGTCTCACGTGCATGGTATATTCAACAACTCCTTTGATAGGAGATTATTGCTTGTAAAACCCTAAAGGTTTACTTTTGTAATGTTCTTATTTTATGACCCCAATAGTGTTGTGAATGGATGTCTTTGAATTCAAAGAAGTGTTATTCTTATTAATGATGCACAACTGGAGGATCACCTACACACAATGCACTGAGAAGGATATCATAAATGGGCCATTATTTTGAGAAAAAGACCATCACCGCCAAAAGATTAAGGGAAAGGTGGTACCACAAGGTCAAGGTTCCCATAGCACCTATGCTTGGACTCATGTACCCTAGATCTGCTTGTTATCACCCACACAAAGCTAGATCATGGAATTTGGAAGACATCCTTTTTCAAATGGCTCATCCATTTTAGAGTGATAAAGTTCATTAGTTTCTATGGTTAATCAAAATCATTAAAATAATTTCCTATATGCAACCACCGTAGTTAAACTATATCATGTTTTTAATCTTCTCTTTTGCATTGATAAAAGCTCAAGTTATGGCCTCCTTGGCTCCTCTCTTGTCTATAGCAATGAAGTGTCAGACAAGTTTTCAACTAACCACGACCAAGTTCTCTCTATATTTGAGCTTCTAGCGAACTTTTTATATGTTCATCTTTGTTGTACGTATTTAAAGTTGATCACTGCTACAAATAAGAAGCAAAAGTTTGGAAATTTTCAAACTTTTCTTGTGCATTTGTATAGGACCTTGTGCAATACAATCGAAAAAAAATCACTCTTGGTGGCCTCAAAAGATTTGTGGATATCCCATGTTTTCTTGCACCTAAGCTCTCCCTTTGCATGTTCCAATGTTTTGCAACTTATGAATTTTGTAAGTGGTGGAACTATTTAGAATAGCTCAACTTGGAAAAAACAAATAATTTTAAAAATATACTAACTTTTACAACCTTCCATGCTCTCCTCAAAAGTTGAGTTTGGAGGGAATCCTTTTACTATTTACAACCTTCCCATCCCTCCATCTATGGAATTGCTCCTTCGTTTCCATGAACAACTTTTCCATCATATATATCGTTTGTGTTAATGAGAAGACAAGAGGATGCACAAAGCACACAAGCGTCTTAAAGTATTGTCACTTTTGACTTTCCACCCTTTTAACCTCTTTCTCAATTGGCAAAGCTTTAAATGCATATAATGCCCTTATAAATTGCCCTTAAATGCAGGATTCGTTTCTTAAACACAGGGCAAAAGTAATTTGGATGTTTTTTAAACACAAGGCAAAAGTAATATGGAATTATTCAACTCGAGTGTCATCCTAGTGATTTTTTGTAGGCTTCAAGCGTAAAGCAAAACAAATTTAATCCCTGACCCTGTGTAGAGTACAATTACAAGTGCTGCTAAGTTAGTAGGTTTCAGTAAACACTTTTCCCGCTGCTAGAACAATCTAGTGTACCTATACTGACACCCATCACTTCCAAGACATCGATAAAACACCAACTGTATACATATGTAAAAGTGGTCTCATGTTGAAACGCCATTGATAGGACTTATACACAAATATGTACAATCCCAGAGTAAATGGACTGAACTTAATTTATACATAGTCAAGTTACATTTAATGCCTACAAAATAGTAGTATTATAGCCCAGGTGAAACTGCAATCTTAAAATGCATTTGTTACAGGAAATAATAAAAGAGTGTGATAGGAAACCATATAAGAAAGCATGGTGTCTTACATCAGATAATTCAACTAAAAAAGCCAATTCTCATGGCTATCTATCTCTTTCCAGGATAGAAAGGAAAGAATTATTAAATAAAATAATTATATACTCAACTAGCCTGTGTTAGTATTCCCCGCTGATCCTCTACCTTTCTCTAAATGATAAATCTCATTACACTATAATCAATGGTGAATAGCAAACCAACAAACCCAAAGGATATTCACATGCAAAATCAGATATAAAACCAAACAAAAAATTGTTAATTCGTACCATGCAGTCATTCAAACAACAAAAGAGGTGAAATTTAACCCTTCCTATACGCCATTAAACTACTGCACAATAAAATATTATACAAGATCATGCATGTTGCAGTTATTCTTCTCCCATTAAATGCACAACTGCTCTCGTTATGGGATTCCACAAGTCTAAAATTAGCTCATAAACCAAGAACCTAACCTGGTTTACAAATCTAATGCTAAACAAACAAGAATAATGACTTTGGCAACCTTCGATATATAAATTCCTGACTTAATAATGAAGAGACAGACTGAACAATCTTAATTTTGTCGTGTCTTCAAAAAACTCTATGCTTGCCAAACCATACCCCAATAAGATACCTTTCCTGGGTTCTTTTAAGGGCCAAGTAAGTTGGGAGAGCATATAAATCCATCGCAGCAACTAAAGAGGGTCTATTTTTTCACATCAACCGCACGTGGCCTCCACAACCCTAGCCTGTACTTGTGTGTAAATCGTAATATCAATTTTCTCTGTATGACAAGCATAGAAACCAATGGTTGTCAGCTGAATACAATCTATTAACTTAAATGAACCAACTAATTTAAAGTCTAAAACTTGTGCCTCTAATCTCCTTATTTTGGAATGAAAGCAAAAACAAACTTTGAAAGCTTCATGCAAGGACTCTAAGCCCTTCATAAAATATATGAACAATACTTCAAGAGTCCGGAAGTAGTTATTTATTAACATAATCTACTAATTCATTATAAGCGTGGAAATGCGAATGTGTATGGTTAATTTTTCCCACCCAAAATTCTAGCAATGCATGCCTTAATCTCTTAAATTCATTTATTCTAAATGAAACACTTAAAAATATGAGAAAACAGCTTTTGTTCTAATCTTTTAGTGCCATCCAGGCTGCTTATTGTTAACGAAACCTTTTCATATGGTATAGAAGTACAATTAATCAGTGCATGACAATGATTTGCTATTAGTTTTCCAATTCCAAGCCTGAATCTAGCTTTTTGTATCCATGTATAACAAATTCTCAAAGAGGAAATTCTTCATATTGATTTTCACATTTTGAGCTTAAACCTAGATCTTTAACTAATGTTGGTTTCGGCATACTTCATGATCTGAAAAGCATGATTTTGCACATGCCAGAAATGCTACCGGTTATAAACCATGGAGAAACTAACCAGATCAGCAACTATTGCAACCAATCATCAATCTCTGCTTATTTTCCAGGAATCTTCCCAGAGAAACCCTTAATAAACAAAAACATAACATGAAACAAGTCCCAAAATTTCTGCATATAATCAATAACTCTCTTGCAATTATTTCCTTTGAATGAGCAAAAGACTAAAGGTTTGCATTTGCAACATCACCCTTAAGCACTTTCCATTTGAATAAACCATTGTTCCATGGGGACACGTCCCCCCCAAAAAACCCCACGTTTCGGGGATGGAGACATCAGGGGCCTTGCACTTTCCATCTGAATTAACCATTGTTCCACGGGCCCCCGCCCCTCGCCCCCCCCCCCCTCGAAAAACCCCGCGTTTTAGGGATGGGAATGTCCCCTCAGCCGTCCCGCCACCTCCTTCACGTTTCTCCACCGTCCCAGGGACATCTCCCTTTGAGAGGGGACGTCCCCTTTTTTAAGGGACGTCTAAGGGGCTTATGGGCGTCCCCTAGAGCGTCCTCCGTGCAAACCAAAGCCATAAAGTGTCATTTTTTTAAAATTTAAAAAAAAAAATGGATTTTTATGTTTTCTACCCTAACCTTGTGGCTATAAATAGTGTCTTGCATCTCATTGAGCGCAACACGCTTGTGTACAAGGAGTCCCGTAGCCAAATGGCATGTAGAGTCAGAGGACCCAGCACAGATTGATGTTGATGCTACACAGACAGGGTTGGTTGGTATTAGCTTGGAGCTTAAGCGTGTGGAGTCCAGCAGTTCTAGTGATGAGGAGTTCCACATTGGGGATGATTAGCCATTGACTCATTGAGTCATTTGTATTTACTATTTACTTTTAGTATTTCACTATTTTAGTATTTTGTTTTTTAACATTGTTGATATTTGATTGTAATCATGAATCATCATTATGAAATTTTGAAAATTCAATGTTCAATCATCAATGTTTATTGTTTAATGTTCGAAGTTAAATTGTTAATGTTCATTGTTCAATGGATCAAACTTGAAACTTAAATGATTAAATCACAATGTTAAATTGTTGATGTTCAATGCAATATACTTAATCCTTATACATCTTTTTATAACTAATTTTTCAAGTACTATATGTATTTCAGCACCGCTCGCCTGCTGCCGTCCCCAAACTTAGGCCCCCCGTCCCCCCGTCCCAAAACGAAGTGGAACTATGGAATAAACTAACAATAATAATATTCAAGCAGAATCACGATTGCTCCATTTTTCTAGGTTTAAAGATGTAGGAAACAACAAACTCCATCTACTTCCATAAAGTCTGAGACCTTGCGAGATTGTTGATTGCTACTTGCCTCTTCTACCATAGGATAGAAAACATGTTACATCTCTTACATGAAGCAAAATCCTTGCAAATTAATGGTAATCATCTTATGGGCGAATTTATATATCACTTATCTTTCACATACAATAGCTAATTCTATGATGGCTTCATGATATCAATGTTGAATTTTCAATAATATTTGGTTTTTCAAATCCTCACGCTAATCTAACGTTTACATTTTGTGGGTATTCCTCACAGTTCCCAGCTTTCTTAAGCACTAATTAAGCAAGTATTATGTCTAAATTGAAAGAAATAATGCCAATTGGGCATATAAATTAATTTTATAATTTTTTAATCATATATGGTTGCCTTATAGTTATCGAATATTTAGTTTGTTAGAAGTTTGTATGAGAATATCTATTTTTAGTGCATTTGTTGTTTGTACAAGGAGCTATAAATACTCCTTATTCATAGAAGAATTGAAAGTTTTGTGCAAGTTGTGTGCAAGCTCTTAAAGCTCTTTTCCATTAATAATATTACACTTCCGTTTGTGTGTGATCTGCAGATCACTCTGGTGTTTTGATTTTTGCCGCATTTTGCTTTCATCTAGTATCCAAGCCAGATCTAAGACATCTGGGAGCAAGCCAAATCTGTTACCCAAATCTGAGGAAAAAAGAAACTTGGCACTACCAAAAAAAATGGTGTGGTTTGAATTTTATTTTTTTTACAGCTTGAAACAATGTTATTAAAACTGCAATATCTTTTATGTTTCTTAACAAAATTCAAAATTTCAAAATGTTCTGGAAAGCTTAAACAAATGAGTATAAAACCCAGAAATTGTTTAAATTGATTGTTTAAAACTCAAAAATCTGTTTAAAGAAGAATATACATGTTTGAAGAAAGGTGTGTGGCATGTGAATCAAAGCTTAACTCCCTTTTGATCCAGTGATTGGCTGATCAGAACTCCATAAGAGGAGAGTCGTTACATATATTTTATTTATTTTGTGTTGTAGCTTTCATCTAATAAGAGTGCCTAGAAGATAAGTTTTTTTGTTGCAAAGGAGACAGATCTAAGCAAGGCGTGGCACAGAGTGGCACATTTTTGCACAAAAGATTTATAATTATATGCCAATTAATTCATTCTTTGTAAACGGTGATGGATCAAGAGCCGAAAATTGGCCACATTGTCTGATTTTAGTAGATAAATGCAATAGAAAAAGCATTTTGTCATAAAATTTTGTAAAACTCGTCAAATAATTTTTCCTGTGAGTTGGCTAAGGTGTTCGGAAAAACTATTTATCTCGTTATCAAACAAACGGTAAGGTGTAATTGCGTCATTTCTCATTTAACACCAATGTTTTATCAACAATTGTAATTGCAAAATAATTTAAAACAAAAAAAAATTGGGCATGGTCCCATTTTTACAAGACAAAGGGGGAGTATCTCAATCGAGAGTCCTTTCCAGTGTTGTGTTGCATATTTGTGTTTGATTGCACTTTTTATAATGGCAAATATTGGTGCAAATAGTATACCCAATATTCTAAAGACTAATTCCTATATTTGAAGGTGACAATTTCAATTATTGGTGCAATAAGATGAAGACTACTAAAATCTAAATATTTGTGAAAATTTGTTCAAAATGGGTATACAGACCCTGCAGATGTAAATATTATTAATGATGCACAAAGAAGGGAATATAAAACAAAGGTAAAAAAGGGCAATGAGGCTTTACTTTATATTCAGGGTGCATTAGATAAATCCATATTTCCTAAAATAAGTGGAGCTGATCACTCTAAAGCTCCATAAGATATACTTGTAAACGCTTATCAAGGTGCACAAACTGCAAAATTGCAAACTTTGCAAAAGAAGCTTGAAAACATGAAAATGTCAAACAATGAATCTGTTAATGAATTTTTGACAAAGGTAGAGGGCCTAGTTAATCAAATGAAGGCATTAGGATAAAACATAGATGACAATCATTTTTTTGAGAATATTTTGAGAAGTATGACCCTCAAATTTAAAAATGTAGCTTCTACAGTTAAGATTTCTAAAGATCTCACAAGCATGAAAATGGATAAGTTGAGTGAGATCTTATTAACTACAGAGGAAAGAATGAAGAGCAATGAGGAGAGTCTTGAACAAGCACTTGCCTCTAAAACAAACATAAGAGTTAAAGGAACTCAATTTCCAAAACATTATAAAAGAGATGAATCACGAGGAGAATCTAATGATTTTGGAGGCAAAGATAGAGGCAGAAATTTCAAAGGGAGCAGTGATAATTTCAAAGGGAGCAATGGTAATTTTAGAGGGGGAGATAAAAGAAATTTTCAACGTTTTTATTGCAATAGGCTTGGACATTAAGTATCAAATTGTTGGGTTAAAAAGCAGACATGGAGAAAAAGAATGCTCACAACACTATCAAAGACAATAAATTTGTTTGTTTCTTAATTCAATACAAATGCAAGTGATAATACTACTTGCTATATTGATTTTGGATGTTGTTCTTATATGACATCTACTGAGGATTTGTTTATCAATTTGGATAAGAAGCATAATAGCACTGTTGTACTAGGAGATAATCAATCTCATGGAACCAAGGGAAAAGGCACTATTACAGTGACAACAAATGATAGTGAAATAAAACACATCAATGAAACTTTATTGTTTCCTCTACTCAAGAAAAATTTGTTATCTGTAGAATAGATGTTGGAACAAAATTATTAAAGTTACCTTTGATGGATATGAATGCATTGTCAAGAACGAATTGAAAAAAAAATGCAGATGTGCCAAGAGCTAAGATGACTAGGGATAGAATGTTTCCTCTTTGTTTTTCACAAGGAAATCAAGCATTGAAGACAAGTGAGATGAATGACAATAAAATTTGGCACCGAAGATATGGAAATCTTAGTTTCAAAGGGCTACTTTTGCTTAAAAAATGGAAAATGGTTCAAGGACTTCCCTACATTGAAAACATAAATGAAGTATGTGAAGAAATTGTTATGGGCAAACAACATAGAGCACGCTTTCCAATAGGAAAATATTGAAGAGCTAGACAGCGTCTTGAGATAATTCATACAAACTTGTGTGGTCTTATGCAAACTCTTACTTTGAATAAATCAAAGTAATTTCTAACCTCAATTGATGATTACTCAAGAAAAACTTGGGTATATTGCTTGATCGCAAAATTAGAGGTATTTGAAAAGTTTGTACAGTTCAATAAGTTGGTTGAAAAATAAAATGAAAAGTACATCAAAGTGATTAGGTCGGATGATGGAGGTGAATATAAGTCAAATCAATTTTGAGATTTCTATAGAAATCATAGAATCAAGAAGGAATTCACTACTTCCTATGCTCCACAATAAAACAGAGTAGCTAAAAGGAAGAACAAAACTATTGCTTAAATGGAAAGGAGTATGATGAAAGAGAAAAACTTGGATAAAAATTTTTTGGGTGAAGCAATATAGAAAATAGTATATCTTATGAATAGAAGTCCTACAAATGCAATAAAAAGAATGACTCCTGAACAAGCATGGTCTAGAAATAAATCAAGTTTTGATCACTTGAAAGTGTTTGGATGTGTCTTATGCACACATACCAAAGTAAAAAAGGTCTAAATTAGATGACAAAGGCCTAAAGTGCATTTTCATCGGATATGGTTCGAAAAATAAGGCATATAGGTTATATGATCCAATAAGCAAGAAATTAGTAATCAGCAGAGATGTGATCTTCAAAGAAGTGGAAGAATATACTTGGGAATCAAAAACAAAGGAAAAACAAGTTGTGATTGATGAAATTGTAGAAGCCCCTGAATCTTCTAGTATGGGAGAAAGAAAATATCAAAACAAGATAGAAAAAGATCACCCACCAACTCAAATGTTAGATAAAAATTTTGAATGAAGAACGAGGTCACAAGTAAAAGTGAACTATACATTAATGTCACCAGTTATGAAAAATGATGAGCCATAGAGTTTTGAAGAACCTTAGGAAAAGGAAGAGTGGGTTGAAGCTATGTGTAAAATGATAAATTTGAGCAAATGAAGATTTGATTATGCAATTTAATCAAAATATCCAAATCTACAATCTACCATTGAAATCGAGAACCATTAGAATAAAATGCAATCAAGTGAAAAAATCAAAACAACATTCCAACATAAAGCTAAGTGTTCCCAATCAAGATTTAAACAATAAAAGAACTAAGTGATTATGGATTATGGATTGATTACCTAAGACTCAGATTTTTAGCATGATTTTGGCTTGAAGATCTAATCATAAGACTATGTTGATGGAGGATTTTAGCATAGATTGGACATGGATTCTCTAGTTAGCTTGTAGATTTTTCAGCAATGGAGGGATGGTGGATTTAAGTAGAAAGGAGGGAAGATCAATGGCCATTATTCAAATTTGGATGTAAGAGATCAATGGTGGAAGTTTATCCAAGGAATTAAAAATTTCTTAGAAGCCTCTAGAATAAAGGCTTCTAGAGAGGAATGGCTAAGAGATTCTACAATAGAAGAATTCTAGAATCCATTTAAGCGCTAAGCAAAATTAGTAGGAGATTGGGATAGGTGATTAGGGACTAGGGATGTAGGAAAGGTTAGCAATAGGCTAGGGTACGTGGGATTGAAATTTTAAATTCCAATATAATGGTTAAGTGGGATTAGTTAGTGGATAATAGAGAATCAGATGAATTAACTGATTTGTGGGGAAAGAATAAGGTTAACATGATAAAGAAGAATAAAGGGAGATGTTAGATAAATGACTAGAAGGGGTGATATTAGGAAGATTAGATAAGATAAGCGAAATTAGTGTCGACTAATAGTAATATTAGTGACGATAAACAAAGCAAGCGAATTTAGGTATATACACTATGAACAATGAAATAAAAACAATTGAGAGAAATAACACATGGGAATTGGTCTACTTACCTCCCGATAAAAAAGTTGGTACAAAATGAGTCTATAAGACTAAGTAAAAATCAGATGGCAGTATTGATAAGTAAAGGCTACACTGGTCGCTAAAGGGTATATTCAAAAGGGAGGTATTGACTATACTAAGACATCTGCACATGTAGCAAAGATGTGTTGGCATGTTGTCATTGATGTCAAGGTTGATGTCATTGATGTCAAGGTGCATCTAGTGAAGGTGCATGGTGAGTGGTCATTAAGGTATGTGCATGATGTGACAATGTGAGATTGTTGAGCATTGTCTTCTCTGTCGATTGATGTCAAGATTGATATCAAAATTCAAGCCAACATGAAGTTGTCAATGTTGTCATTGAAGGTTCTTGTGACTGTATGATGACAAGTAGGTCTGCAAGAGTTGTTGAGAGCAAGGTCAGTTCGCAGTGGTAACGTCAGTTGGCAATGAGTTGTGTCAAGAAGGTTGGAAGTGTTGTATGAGAGCAATGATATGAGTGTGTTATGAGTGTTCTTATGTCATCTTGAGTGTTATCATTGAGGTCAGTATGTTTGAGCATAGTCAAGGTGTCTTGTGAAACCTAGTCTAGACTTTGTGAGAAGGTATGTGCAGGTAGCACGGTGAAGTGAGTGAGCTCAAGCAAGTGAGAAGTTTGGCATTGTATGGGCTAGTGAGTTAGGCGTAGAAACCTTCAGAAGTGTTGTAAGTTAGGTTTTTGAGGGTAAGGCATTATGTCTTGGTTTGTATGTGGACCCTACTTGGCCTAATGGGGTATCATGCTCTGTTGTCAAGGCATGTGAAGAATGTATGGCAGTGTTTAAGCATGAGAGAGGTATGGCATGAGAATGACAAGTTACGCATGACAGTGAGGTGTTGAGAGCATGGAAAGAGGCATGAAGGGAAATTCAAGGCCTAGTAAGGTATGAAGACTATGGTGTAGAGAGTGTTAGCCTAATGGGGTATCAGGATCAATTTTCAAGCCAAGTGTCAGTAGGTGAACATTGACAAAGGTGAGTCAAGTTGTTTTACGCATGTGCATGAAGTTTTAGATTCTAGTTTGAAAAAAAAGGCATGAAAAGTTGTTTGGAGGTTTCTCGAGTGCTCAGAATGAAGGGTTCTCAACTCCAGAAGGATTTTCTTGTGCTCATCGGCTCGTCAAACCTTTGTGTGAGAACCTAAGCAGTTCATGGTAGATGGGGAAGGGTCCTAGCTCAAAATTTCAGGTATTAGTTTTTGGATTAAAGGGCTATGCTTTACGAACAATCGTTAAGAGTGGAAACAGGTTTAAACCCTCTTAGAATCCTAATAAGGCCCAGATGTTGAAGATGTTGATCAAAAGTGCCCATAATGGATTGGTGTGCTCAAGTAAGCTATTGGAGCTTGTAGTGGACTCTCCCAGGTACCTCCAGGTGGTATTGGTTAGAGAGAGGAGAGAGAAAATGTGGAGTTACAGATTTTTTTCTGAAGTTGTAAAAGTCAAAAGTTGCATTAGACATAGTAAGCAAATGGATGGAAGAAGGTAGAGACTCATGTTTCATGTCCATGAAAGTTTCTGAACAAGTTCTAGCCCTCGAGTGTGCTAAATTGATCATCCAAGTTAGTTGGTCGCTAACAGGGCTAACGGTGCAAACAGTGAAAAACCCAAACTGTGAGAAGATGAATTGGAATGTGTTTTCATGATAGAATGATGAAACCAAGTGCATGGAGATGTTGTTCAGGACTTGTAAGATATGTTCATGCTTAAAAGAAAGCTTTGGAGGTCATGTGTGTGGTGAAAAAGTTGTTCACAAGTTCACCTATCTGGTTCAGATAAGACAGTGAAATATAAGTTCATGAGATTGGTCTGCAAGACCAATATTTGCCATTTGACCATATGATCTTTTTATCTGAGAATGATCTAATGATCTCATAAGATCATCTACATGCATCAGAAGTCATTGAAAATGTTTATACAGGGGTTGGAGGTCTAAACAACCATGACTGTGTTTTGAGATAATCTGGCAGTTCTAAATGAGTGAGTTGCAGAGGTGTTCTTGAAGCCTTATCTTCTGAATGGAAGTGTCTAATGCACTTAGTGATGACCCTAAGGTCATGTAGACTCTATCTATACACTTAGTTGATCATATTTGAGTGTCTCAAGTATGTTTGAGCTTCATTCTTGCAAGACCATTTTTTGAGGCACACAGACCTAATAGAGCAAATTGTGCAAAAACCAGGCAGTAATGAGAAGTTGGTTCTAAGTGTATTTTCAGAGTAGATTGATGGATTCAAGTGCATGGAGTTGTTGTTCATGACTTATAAGTCATGTCCATGTCTTGGAGAAGTTTGAAAAATAGTGTAGGTGGTGAAAATGTTGAAGCCAAAATGGCTTGTCTGGCTCAGTATGGTCTGTGTGTAGTGAGGTCAACAAATTGGTCTATGAGACCCACAGTTGCCACTAGACAATATGATGTTTATATTTGAAGATGGTCTAGAGATGTCAAAAGATCAAGTTCATGCATTGAAAATCATTGAAAGTGTCCTTTCAGGTGTTGGATGTCAAGTAGTTTTATGACTGATTTTTGACAATTCTGGCAGTTCTGAGTGAGCATATTGAAAAGATGATTTTAAGCCTTTTTGCCCTGAGTTGAAGTGTTTCAAGCATATGGTGATATTGTTGAAGTCAATAGCTTATGTATAAGTGATTTATTGTTATGGTTGTGTGGCTAAATAATGTGGCATCTTCAATTGTTCAAGACAGATTTTTTTGTGTTCAAAGGCCTAATATGAAAAATTCTAATGGAGTGTTTCAAGTGATGGTTGGACCTAAAAGGTGTCATGGTGCTCGAAGGATGTTGGCTAAGGCCTATTTGATTGTTGTATGAAAAGGTTGTGTCATGTACAGAAGTGTAGAGTGTTCCAAGGTGACTTCAAGTAGCGTGTCATAAAGTAGGCCTAATGGAATTAGGTCTCATTGAGACCTAAAGAAGGATTTGATCTATTTGAGTTATGGCCGACCTAATGTAATGATTGATTCTTACTTGTAACGTGTCCTAATGCCTATTGTGTGGCCATTCTAAGTGGACAAGTGTGTGTAGCCAACCAAGAGATGTCTAAGCAAGAGGCTTGTATAAGAACAAGGCTTTTTAGGCCTAATTGGCTTGTTAGTGGATTGATGAGAGGAGCGAATGAGATAGAAGATCCTTGAGTGGAAGGTCTTATAGACCATCAGCAGAGTGTAAAGGGTTAGTCATGAATATCTAACAGAAGGTCTGAGTATGAAGATCAAGGTCATATGACCTAATCAGTCTTGAAGAGACCTAGTTGAACAAAGAAGCCTAGAAGGCAATTTGAGAGGGTTAAAGAGTGTTTAGAGCTAAATAAAGTGATCATTTGTTATATGAGCAACAAGGTGTTCTGAAAGTGATCAAAGCAATCAGGTGGCTAAGTTGGCGCTGAGTCATTGAGAGGGTTGGTACCTCCTTGCAAATGGGTGCTTGCTAAAGCCTAGTCAAGTGGGTGTTTGGCTAGTTGGGGTTGGTGCTCCATGTGAAGTTGGTGCTTCACTAAAACTTGGTTTTTGTCTTATAGAACTGTAGTCCATTTGCAGAGATCAATGGGTTTTCTTCCCCTTGAGGGCTTCCCACATATGTGATGTGTTCTTATATTTCATGTTCATATGTATGGTTGTTTGTGCTTTGATTGATTTATACGTTTATATGAATTGTTCATGAATGTTAAGTGGAATTGAATGAATGTTTTGAAGACTAATTCACCCCCCTTCTCAGTCATTGTGCTTCCAACAATTGGTATCAGAGCTTGGTCCTTTGAAATAGGCTTAACGGCCTAAAGCAAATCCTAGAAGCGCAAGCATGGATTGTGATGATGACAGTGTTTATCATGATAGCATTGAAGATCAATTCATTTCACAAGCTAAGTATGTCAGAGAGATGTTGAAGAAGTTTGAAGGCAAGAAGTCGTCATCTAAGGTAAGTGATAATAATGTTTCTGATGATGATGATCATAGTGTTGATCAAGCTAGCAATGGAGTTCTATTCTTGGCTAAAGAAGCAGGTTGCTCCAAAGAAGAAGACATGTATGATGAAGAAGTCTACTATGACAGTGAAGAAGACACTGAAGTATATCTTGCATCTGAGCTCATAAGTGCCCTAGATGATTTGAAGCACCAAAAGAAGAGGAAGCATGAGTTGAGATCTATGGTCAAGGGTCTTAAGGAACAGATATGTACCTTGAAAAGTGACTAGGTCAAAAAAGCCAAAAGGGATGAGAAGATCATCAAGGATCTCAGGAATCAATTAGAAGGTGTCAATACAAAGTTCAGATCAAAAGAAGCTAAGTATGATCAGTTGAAGACAGAGCTAGATTCTTTAAAGGTTGAACATGAGCAGCTCATAGACAAGATGAGCAAGTTTGAGAAAGAGCGTGAGAAGTCAGAACAAGTTAAGAGCAACATCATGAAAGTCTACATGAAGAGACCAATCAGGGAGCCCAATGCAATGAGGTATTCCAATTCTTTCAAAGGTGGTTGTTTTGCTTGTCATATCTTTCTTTGGTCATAGAGCAAGTGATTGTAGAACAATATCAAGAGATGAGTTGTCATGGGACCATGGGAGGAGTGATCAGTCAAGAAGTAAGAACAATAATGTTGTTTGCTATAGTTGTCATAATGTGGAACATAGTGCAAGATTTTGTCCTAATAGAGTTAGAAGGCCCTCAAGACATAACAAGGTATATGGACTTCTAAAGTTCATGAGAAGGGTCAAACAAGTATATGGAAACCAAAGACAATCAAGGTGAGCCATGATTAATCTACTAGTCAAAATGGGTTATTTGCTAAGGTGGAGCAAGGATTAGATGTGAAGGAATGTCAAGAACATGTGTTATCTGCATATATTGGCAAAGCAGTCAAAGAGAAGAAGTATGACAAGATGGATGAGTCAAATGTTTCAGTCAAACCTAAGTGGATTCTAAGGAGGGACTATCAGTCTCATGATTGCAAGATGGCTGCGAAGAATGGATTGAAGATCTAGGAATCCCTGAGTTCATGGTGTTTTAGTGCCCTATGAAAAGGGATGACTCCATTAAACTTCATGGAGACACTCATCTATTTGTAGAACCATGAGGTTGCAGTCAAAGAAGGATTCATCTTGAAAGAAGTCCAAGTTGTCTCTGTTGCAAGGTATGAGTTATGTTCTTTGTAGATTGTATGCGTATGACAAGGTGAAAGGTATTTTGGTCAGTATGAGCATTGTTTCTGAAGATCAATTCATGAAGAGCCATGGTATGGAATGCAATTGTTTGTGCATGATTCATTTTCAGATTTCCTTTTGCATTGTTGTGAGTAGTCTCAGAGTTCAAGGAGCTTGCTAGCTCTGAGGTTTGAAGTTAGTAGGCAACATGGTGAGAGATCTAAGGTTGACATCAGGGTTCTGAGGTCAAAAAGTAGTAAATTGGTATATGAGAGATGTTTTAAGGAAGATGAGGATGGTCTGAGAGTCCTAATGACTCATGTGGTGAGCTCAAGTTGTGAAGACAAAAGGGGGAGTCCCTAATTCTTAAGTTGATGTCAAGAATATGGTGGCCTAGTCTATGATCAAAGGTTTAAATCATATTAGTCATGTCAAGGACAAGTTGAGTGGTCGTGTGATCTAAGTTCATTTGAAAGAGGTATGCATGGACTAAGGGGGAGCATGTTCCTGTAATGCTTTATATTATGTGTGTTGAGCTCTTGTTGCAAGGTGTGATCCCAGATGTTGCAGGTGTGATCATGTTTATTTGAGAAAAGAGCTAGTTCCGGGAGAATGAATACCAGATGATGTATCTTTTTGAGAGAATGATCAGTTTCAAAGAGTAATTGTCATCTAGTCTCTTTGAGGAGAAGCATCATCTGAGGGGGAGCTTTGTAGCTCTATGTTATGAAATGTCAAGACAGTGAGGTAGAAGACATAAAAATCATGGTTTCTTGAGGTCCAAGGATCAGATGGCAGTTTATGGAAGACCCTTTGTCATTAATGTCAAAGGGGAAGAAAGACCAGAATGGGGAGATGAGAATGATCAAGTTGTAGTGTGTTTGCCATCAATGACAAAGAGAGTTTATTGGCATGTTGTCATTGATGTCAAAGTTGATGTCATTGATGTCAAGGTGCATCTAGGCAAGGTGCATGGTGAGTGGTCATTGAGGTATGTGCATGATACGACAAGGTGAGATTGTTGAGCATTGTCTTCTTTGTTGGTTGATGTCCAGAGTGATATCAAGGTTCAGGTCAGCATGAAGTGGTCAATGTTGTCATTGAAGGTTCTTGTGAATGTATTATGACAAGTAGGTTTGCAAAAGTGTTGTTGAGAGCAAGGTCAGTTGGCGGTGAGTTGTGTCAAGAAGCTTGGAAGAGTGTTGTATGAGAGCAGTGATATGAGTGTGTTATGAGTGTTCTTATGTTAGCTTGAGTGATATCATTGAAGTTAGTATGTTTGAGCATAGACAAGGTGTCTTGTGAAGCCTAATCTAGACTTGGTGAGAAGGTATGTCTAGGTAGCATGATGAAGTGACTGAGCTCAGGTAAGTGAGAAGTTGTTTGGCATTGTATGGGCTTGTGAGTTAGGTGTAGAAGCCTTCAGAAGTGTTGTAAGGTGGGTCTTTGAGAGTAAGGCATTATGTCTTGGTCTGTACTTGGACCCTGCCTGGCCTAATGGGGTATCATGGTCTGTTGTCAAGGCATGTGAAGGATGTATGGCAATGTTTAAGCATGAGAGAGGTTGTATGGCATAAGAGTGAGATTGTGAGCATGGCAATGAGGTGTTAAGAGCATGGAAAGAGGCATGAAAATCAGTTCTAAGGCCTAGTAAGGTATGAAGACTATGGTGTAGAGAAAGAGTGTAGCCTAATGGGGTATCAAGATCAGTTTCCAAGGCAAGTGTGAGTAAGTGAGCATTGACAAAGGTGAGTCAAGTTGTTTTAGGCATGTGCATGACATTTTACGTTCTAGTTTCAAAGACAAGGCATGAAAAGTTGTTTGGAGGTCTCTTGAGTGCTCAAAATGAAAGGTTCTCAATCAGAGAAGGATTTTCTTGTGCTCATCAGAGCGTCAAACCTTTGCATGGGAACCTAAGCAATTCATGGTAGATAAGGGTCCTAGCTCAACATACCAGGTATTAGTTTTTGGATTCAGGAGTTATGCTTTATGAACAATCGTTAAGAGTGGAAACAAGTTTAAACCCTCTTAGAACTATAATAAGAACCCGATGTTGAAGATGTTGATCAAAAGTGCTCAAAATGGATTGGTATGCTCAGATAAGCTATTGGAGCTTGTAGTGAACTCTCCCAAAGGTATCTCCAAGTGGTATTGGTCAGAAAGAGGAGAGAGAAAATGTTGAGTTACTGGCTTGTTTCTGAAGAAGTTATAGAAGTCAAAAGTTGCATTAGACATAGTAAGCAAATGGATAGAGAAAGAAGGTAGAAACTCATGTTTCATGTCCATGAAGGTTTCTAAACAAGTTCTAGCCCTCAAGTGTGCTAAATCAGTCATCCAAGTTAGCTAGTCGCTAATGGTACAAACAGTGAAAAACCCACGCATCAATGAGAAGAATTTGAATGTGTTTTCATGATAAAATGATGAAACCAAGTGCATGGAGATGTTGTTCAGGACTTGTAAAATATGTTCATGCTTGGAAGAAACTTTGGAGGTCGTGTGTGGTGAAAAAGTTGCTAACAAGTTGACATATCTGGGTCAAATAAGACAGTGAGATATAAGGTCATGGGATTGGTCTGCAAGACCAATATTTGCCATTTGACCATATGATTTTTCTATCTGAGAATGGTCTACTGATCTCATAGGATCATCTACATGCATCAGAAGTCATTGAAAATGTCGAAACAGGTGTTGGACGTCTAATTCACCATGATTGTGTTTTGAGGTAATATGGGAGTTCTGAATGAGTGAGTTGTAGAAGTGTTCTTAAAGCTTTATCTTTTAAGTGGAAGTGTCTAATGCAATTGGTGATGACCCCGATGTCATGCAGACTCTGTCTATATACTTAGTTGATCATATTTGAGTGCCTCAAGTATTGTTTGAGCTTCATTCTTGCAAGACAATTTTTTGAGCCACACAGGTCTAATAGAGCAAATTGTGCAAAACCCGAGCAGTAATGAGAAGTTGGTTTTAAGTGTGTTTTCAAGGTAGATTGACGGATTCAAGTACATGGAGTTGTTGTTCGTGACTTATAAGTCATGTCCAAGTCTTGGAGGAGTTTGAAAGATAATGTAAGTGGTGAAAATGAAGCCAAAATGGCTTGTTTGGCTCAGTGAGGTCTGTATGTAGTGAGGTCAACAAATTGATCTGTAAGACCAATAATTGCCACTAGACAATATGATGTTTATATTTGAAGATGGTCTGAAGATGTCAAAGAATCATGTTCATGCATTGAGAATCATTGAAAGTGTCATTTCAAGTGTTGGATGTCAAGTAGTTTCATGACTGGTTTTTTACAGTTCTAAGTGAGCATACTGAAGAGATGAGTTTAAACATTTTGCCCTGAGTTGAAGTGTTTCAAGCATATGGTGATATTGTTGAGGTCATGTAGGTTCTATATAAGTGATTTATTGTCATGGTTGTGTGGCTAAATGATGTGTTATCTTCAGTTGTTCAAAACAGACTTTTATGTGTGTTCAATGGTCTAATATGAACAATGTTAATGGAGTGTTTCAAGTGGTGGTTGGACCTAAAAGGTGTCATGGTGCTCAGAGGATGTTGGTTAAGAACTATTTGATTGTTGTATGGAAAGGTTGTGCCGTGTACAGAGGTGTAGAGTGTTCCAAGGGGTCATAAGGTAACATGTCCTAAAATAGGCCTAATGGAATTAGGTCCCCATGAGACTGAAAGAAGGATTTGGTCTATTTGAGTTATGACCAACCTAATGTAATGATTGATTCTTACTTGTAACGTGTCCTAATGCCTATTGTGTGGCCAATCTAAGTGGGCAAGTGTGTGTGGCTGACCAAGAGATGTATGAGCAAGAGGCTTGTATAAGAACAAGGCTTTTTAGGCCTAACTTGCTTGTTAGTGGATTGAAGAGAGGAGCGAATGAGATGGAAGATCCTTGAGTGGAAGGTCTTACAAACTATCAGAAGAGTGTAAAGGGACAGTCATGAATATCTAACAGAAGGTCTGAGTATGAAGCTCAAAGTCATATGACCTAATCAATCTTGAAGAGACCTAGTTGAGTGAAGAAGCCTAGAAGGCAGTTTGAGAGGGTTAAAGAGTGTGAAGAGCTAAAGAAAGTGATCATCATCTATTGTGTGAGCCACAAGGTGTTCTGAAGGTGATCAAAGCAATCAGGTGGTTGAGTTGGTGCTGAGTCATCTAAGGGGTTTGGTGCCTCCTTGCAAGTGGGTGTTTGCTAAAGCGTAGTCAAGTGGGTGCTTGGCTAGTTGGGGTTGGTGCTCCATGTGAAGTTGGTGCTTCACAAAAAACTGGTTTTTGTCTTATAATACTGTAGTCCATTTGCAGAGATCAATGGGTTTTTTTCCCCTTGAGGGTTTTCCCACCTATGTGATGTGTTCTTGTATTTCATGTTCATATGTATGGTTGCTTGTGCTTTGATTGATCTATATGTTTGTATGAATGGCTCATAAATGTTAAGCGGAATTGAATGAATGTTTTGAAGACTAATTCACCCCCCCTCTCAGTCATTGTGCTTCCAATAGGATGGACACCATTAAACTGGTCTTGGCTACTGTAGCTTAGCATGGTAGGACTATTCATCAAATAGATGTAAAAAGTGCATTTTTAATGGAAACATTGATGAGGAAATATGTGTCACAACCTAGAGGCTTTGAAATAGCTTCTAAGGAACAGTATGTTTACATGTTGAAGAAGGTCTTGTATGGTCTTAAGCAGGCACCTAGAGCATGGTATTCCAGAATAGATTCATATCTATGTAAGAAAAGTCTTTTCAAGGGTCAATCGGATCCCAATTTGTATATCAAGAGTACATGGAACGATATTTTTATTTTGGTTCTCTGTGCATGATCTTATCTACACTGGGAACGATACAACTTTGTTTGCAAAGTTTAGAGTAGCTGTGGTTGCAGAATATGAAATGACAGATTTGGGAAAGATGTACTACTTCCTTGGTATAGAAGTATGGCAAAGTGAAGATGGAATATTCATGTCTCAAACCAAATATGCTCAGATATATCTTCCAGAAATTTCAGATGAAGGATTGAAAATCAGTCGCAACCCATGTTGAAGATAGGCTTAAGTTGTCCAATACAGATGAATCAAATCGAGTGGATCCCACTCTATAAATACAGTTGATTGGAAACTTGATCTATTTGACTGCTACTCGACCAAATATCACATATGCATTGAGTTTGATATCTAGGTCCATGTCAGAACCTAAAGAAACACATTGGAGTGCAGCAAAGAGGATTCTCAGATATGTCAGAGGGACATTGAATTATGGACTCAAATTTCAATAGTCAAAGGGCAGCGAATTGATAGGATATACAAATTCAGATTGGGTTGGTTCTATAGATGATCACAAGTCTACTTCTGGTTATACATTTAGTTTTGGTTTTGCAATATTTTCTTGGAAGACAAATAAACAACGGACAATATCTCCTAAAGCAAAGGCAAAGTACAGATCTGCAATATCAGCAACTTGTTAGACAATATGGTTGAGGCAATTGTTAGAAGATTTGCATCATTTGCAGAATGGACCTAACTTGTATTGTGAGAGCAAGAGTACTATTCAAATGACAGAGAGATGGGTACGGAGACGTCTCCCATACCCAGAGACATTTGTCGAGGACCTCTGATGTCTCCCGGATGTTCCCGCATCCAAAAAAATGTGTACCCAAAAAAACGTGTTCAAAAACCCTAAAATGCGTTTGAAGTTGCAGTCGTGAGTCGAAGTTGTAGTCGCGAGACGAAGTTGCAGTTGTTGGAGTCGTCGTTGAAGAGGAAATAACGTAATATTTTTCAGAATTATTTGCTAAAATTTGGCTTTGTTGTGACTGTTATAGCACAAATCTACCTCTGGCCTAGATAATATATGAAAGACCGAGCTATTGCGAAGTGACGAACAATAAATTATAAAACTCGGTAGTGGTGTGTGAAAGACATGGGGTTTTATACATTCATGGTCATTCGGTGTAGCAAAAACCCTGTGTTTTTGTCTGTGATTGTGCAATGGCCATAAGTTTCAACATGAGGATGTGTAGCCCAACCATATGCATCCTGGTCATCACTACAGATCTATATGCCGAACTTAACACTTTTGCAGTGGTTGTATCAACTTATGAGGAAGCCACTGACCATCATCTCTCCCATATCCATTCTCGTATTTTTAGCTGCAAAGATAGCATGACAAGCACATTGTCGTTCATGGCAATGGCATTGTCGTTTGTCGTGATGTTTATAATTTTAGGTTAGAATTAGGTTTTAACATTTTTATTTTTATTTTTAAATATTTTAAATTAAATATCGTTTTTAGTATTACTATTTTAGTAATTAGTTTTACGTTTTATTATTAATACTTATTAAATTATTAATGGTTGTTATTTTAAGTTTTTTACATTTTCATTCTAATATTTACTATTTTAAGTGTTTAATATTTTTAATTTCATTAGTTAATTTTAATTTTTTTTAAATATTTTTTATTTTTTATTTTTTATTTTTTATTTAATATTTAATTTATAGATTTCACTTAATTTTGATTTTAATATCTCATATTGTATAGTGTATATTTCATTCACATAGTATTGCAATAGTTTTTTTTTTTTTTTTTTAAATTTTCATAGTATATAATATATAAATTTATCTATTGCCATCTCCCCGTACCCATCTCCTAGTTTTCAAAAAAAATGGTGTACTAGTACCCATACCCGTCCCCTGACAACTATGTTATTTTTAGTGCATTTGTTGTTTGTACAAGGAGCTATAAATACTCCTTGTTCATAGAAGAATTGTAAGCTTTGTGCAAGTTGTGTTTAAGCTCTTGAAGCTCTTTTGCATTAATAATATTAAGCTTCAGTTTGTGGGCGATCTGCAAATCACTCTGGTGTTTTGATTTTTGCCTAAATTTACTTTCATTAATGATATATTGCAGCAGTTCAAAGCTTTAACTAACAGTCACATCATTGAACTCCACGTTCTCCCCTCGATGCCTTTTCTTCTCTTTCAAAATAGAATATAAGTATGCTTGTTCTTCTCCTCCTTTCAATGATATGCCAATGCAACTTACTTCTGCTTTCCAGCGATATCATGTCTTTGCTTCACCATCAGCATAGATATGAGTTTTTTCTCAGAAATTACTGATATAATAGATTTTCAAATATAGGCATAATGCTCTTCGCAAAGGCGAAAAAACAAGTACCTTAGAAGTTAATATAGAACTCAAAGGAGATGCCAGGCCCAAATTTGTAAGTTTGCGCACAAGATTCCACTAAAACCTTAAAATAGAAAATTTAGAAAAAAGATGACTATAAATAAAGCAAGAACTTTAACATGCAGGATCCCGTTTTGTACTCTTGTATTATTTGTGGAGTTTAAAATTTGTAGTTGAGCCTCTTCTTTATATCAAATTAAAGGCACACCATCCTTCTAGACCACTTTGGAAACAAGGATGAGCCAAATATTGTCCTGCAAAATCACCATTCGAGCTAACCACTATCCTCCCTTCTCCAGTACTCTAAACTCATCTTCAAAAGAGGACATTATGATCAATATTTAAAAACAGGCAAACTGTACTAACAAAGTTTAAGACAAAACAGCGCTGTAGATAGAGATTTTTCTCAAAGAGTTTCTATAGTAGCAGGTTCTAAGCTCTATTCTTTGTCTATTTTAGAGTTGTACGCTATCCTCCAACACTTTAAAATCACCTTCAAAACTGAATATTATGATCAAGAATAGAAAGTATGTAAGACTTCTCCAAGCTTTGCCGATTTATGTTTCCTCTATATTGAACATCCCAAGGGGAATATTAAAACAGGGAGTCTCTCTGTCAAATATTTCTCTAGAGCGGAGTACAAGAGAAAACAAAATGGTCTTTAGTTAAATGGGAGGCTCTTTGTCATCCAAAAAAGGATGGTGGACTAGGGTTTTGCTCAAGTATACAGCAGAATAGAGCATTGACAGACAAATTATACTGGAGGCCATTGGAAGGACCATATGAGTTATGAGCAGCTAATATTAGAGCTAAATATGCAGAAAATAATCCTCCGGAGCAGATAATTAGATTGGCTCTACCATCCATTGGTTCCCCAATTCTTTTGGTGTTGAGAGTAGGTGAAGAGATTATAAAGAAACAATTTTTTTGGATAATCAACAATGGAAAAACATCAGATCTTTGGACAGATTCATGGGATGGAAAACCACCGATTATATCTCAATTACTTGAAATGTAGCCAGTTATGGAAACCCTTCATGAACATGGATGGATAAAGGTGGTTAAGTATTATAAACCTGGCCGTTGTCAATGGGAAGTTGGTAAACAATGGATCCCAATGCATGAATGGCCAATTAGACTAGGGGAAGATCCAAAACAGGTGGTTAATAATATTTTACAATCAAGAACCCTGTCAAGCTCTGAAAGCCCTGATTCCATAGGTTGGGGAAAGAAATCTATAGTATCTTACTCTATCTCAGATGGATATAAATCTATTAATAAAACCAATCCTCATCCTTTAAGGGATATTTTAAAATAACTTTGACAGGAATTCCTTTGACCCAAAGTGAGTTTTTTTGTTTGGTTCTTATTGAAAAGAAGAGTACTAACAAGAGATAGATTAATGAAGAGAAGATTTCATGGCCCTTTTAGATGTGATATGTGTTTGGAGCATGAAGAAACAATCATTCATTTTTTCGCAGAATGTCCTTTTGTAAATCAATTATAGCAGAATTTGGCCAAGTTATTTGATATCCTTTGTTTAAGCATTCAATATCTGGAAGAACCGTTTCGAGAGTGGGGAACTCACATTAAGAATGAGAAAAATCTTTTGCAGGCATTACGGAGTGTGATTACATTTTTGTTATGGAATTTATGGAAAGAAAGAAATAAAAGAATCTTTCAGCAGGAATGCAGGGATACTTTATTTATTTGGGAGAAGACTATGAGGAATATAGTTGAATCCATCAAATATAAAATACAAATTCCACGAGATCTTTCTCCAAAATGGTTAATCTTATTTAGAAGGTTGCATATTGAAATGCCCAGGAATATCCAGGCTGATTGGTCACGAATAAGAAAAGATCATGTTAATGGAAAATAGATAAATCCTCCAACTGAGGTGGGCAAGTTGAATACAGACAGTGCATCCAAAGAGAATCCTGGTAATGCAAGTATAGGGGGTTAGGTAGAGATTCTGATAGTTTTGTTGCCTTCTTTTTCTAAGAAAAATTGGGAGTTGCTACTAATAATCTTGCTGAAGTTAAGGCTGTTGTTAAAGGTCTTCATGAAGCACTGAAAGTGGGTTGGAGAAGGATTCAGGTAGACTCAGATTCTTTACTGATTACTAACCTTCTGTCCATTTCCACCTTGGAAAGGGTCAAAGATTGGCAGATTTTAAGGGAGGTGGAAAGAATCCAAATGATGAAAAGCAACTTCGAGGAATGCCACTTTAGCCATGTCCCTCGACAGCAAAATAAAGTGACAGATGCGTTGGTAAATTGGGCCCTTGATAAAAGCAATATTATGTGTTATGTCTTCCACCGAAATGGTGGTCATCTAAAATTCAAAAACTTAGTCAAATTCTAGCTCTAGATCAGACTTGATGTTGATTAATGATTGCTATTATTATGATCAGACTTAATGTTGATTAATGATTGCTATTGTTATGATCAGACCTGTTCCTAATGCCCAGGCTTGGAATAATAAGTCCCATGCTTGGCATAGCAGAATTTGTACATTTATGATTCCTTTATAATAGGTATCTTTTTTTTGTTTTGTTTTTTAAACAAAGTATCTAAAGACAGTTGAACCCTACTTAAAAATTACAGACAAATGAAATTGTACTACTAACAGCATGTTAACAAGAAATCTTATACAGTAGCAGGTAAGCAGCTCCCAATCTTTGCTTGTTTTAAAGTGAGTTGTTGGGAGACATTTCAACATGGTTGAATGGGAAGTTGACAAAATTGGAGGGCCTTCTGCAGCTCCTGAGCTAAATTAAAAAACAGGTGTGGAAGCGCCACAACATTGTATTATGTCAACAAGAGAAAACTTGCTACAGATGTGGGGTACACGGCCACATAGACAAAAAGGCTACAAGAGAATGCAAGGAAGACTGAACAGACTATATCCACAGCTTTGAGTGGCCACCTTGATTACATACTACCAGATCTATGTGAGTGAAGCTCTCAGCTACAAGTTCTCATCATCGGGAGATCTATGCTGGTCATCTAGATTGTCGTTTAGAATCCCTCAAGGCTTCATGTTTCCCTCTTGGACTTGAATAAGTGAACTCAGGTGATCAAATATGGAATTTTGTCTCGGTGCATACAGGGGATTTGTGTTGGATTGGATTCTTTCAAAGGAAGTTGCTATCCAAAAAAACCAAGTTCTTAAAGGAATGGGGTAAGATGGTAGCTCGAGCACACTTTGCAAAAGAGAAAATATGAGGGGCTTAAAGTCGGTGATCAGGAAAAGCAGGTTAGATTGTAGCCAAAAGATCCTGGTTTCAAGCTAAAATTGCTTGGGTGAAAGATGAAGAGGCATCCGCTAAACTGTACTTGTAAAATTTGGAATAGAGAGCATCTGAAAGCACTTCCACTGTTGAGGTCATTAGGGAGCACTAAAAATGTAACTTACAAAAATTGAAAAAAGGCAATACCAAAAGAGTCTTTACATGTTAAAATTAATGTTTATACCAAAACAGTCTTTTCATGCTAAAATTAATATAAACATACGTGTTTGCAAGGAATTCCCATCTTCTTGAGCTTTAAAGTTCTGGTGACAAGCAGCTTTTCCAAGTCTCCAATCTCCTTTGCAAGCTTTTCAGCATGCGCCTCAACTCCGTTGCCTACAGCCTTCAAGAAATCTGGTAGATCTACTTCCTCTGTCTCCACATTTAACTATTACTACTTCCATTAAATAAAAAGGAAAGTATAAAAAACAACAGAATATGTACACCTTCTTTAAATCTTTAAAAAACATTATTTTCTGGTTGACTTCAACAGAAGATAAAATAATATGTAGGCAATGTACCTAGGTATTGTGTTCGTTTGGAGATGCTTCGGAAAATGGTGTTGCAGAGAGGAGAAGGATTCTCAGAATGCCGAGACAGAAATTTTGTACAAATTCTTTTAGAGATCATGGCCAATGCCATGGTTTAGACCTCAACCTCCTTGGTACCTAACCAATTGAGACAAAAAAGAATAATTAAATTCCATAGTCAATAGAAATAGAAATGTGCAATTTTGATTGTGGTCAATGATAGATAGTAGAAATTATAAAGATGCCCAAATATAAATGGCAAATGACATGTAGTTGATTTACGAATGACAACTGGTTAGCTAGTGATGTGTGGAGACCAAGATGAATAATGACAGAGGCAAAATGGATTTGCCTTGCCAAGCCTTTTGTGTTAGAAAATAATTTGCAAGAGTCTTGTGGAAAAACTTTTGAATATATGCATATTCTAAAAAAGTTTACAATTAGACATCTCCGAAACATTAAGTTTCTATTGTGAAAGTATAGCTTTATGAGAAAAAGAAATTAATTAGCTTGGAGTGGCGGATGGGTAGGGGGTTGGGGGGGTGTGGGATAGGGAAGGGTAGTGGGTGAGGAGAGGGGGTAGGGAAGTTTTCCTAGTTTTGGTTTTCTGAGTTAGTTTGTTTTAAGATAGCCTCGTGTTAAGCACACACTTGTACGCGAAGGGTGAATCAGTATAAGTTAATCTTTTACTTAATAAAACTTAATAACCATAATAACACCATTCACACAAGTAACAAGATAACACAATTAAGAAACAAAATTGACGTAGAAACACTTTCTGGGAATAAAACCACAATATAAAATTCTCTTACAAAATTTGTTGGCACCAACCTACTAGAGACACCAATCTCCACTATACAAAGATTTTGTAGGCACCAACCTACTGAAGACACCAATCCCCATCACTGAGCACCAACTCAGCTAGAGACACCAATCTCTCCAATATGAGGCACCAACCTCTCCAATATGAGGCACCAACCTATTCAATATGAGGAACCAACCTCTCCAATATGAGGCACCAACCTCTAACTCAACAAAGACTTGTCTTCTTGAGAATAAATCTCCTTCAAAATCTGTCTTGAGTTCTTCCAATATTTTTTTCTCCTCAAATCTATTGGTGTTTGTATGATGTATCTTCTATTCTCCACACTCAGAAATCTACTTTTATTGGAATGATTTTACATTTTTTCTACTTTAAATCTGTTCTAGATCTGCTCTAATTCAAATGATTTTTCATTGCATTTCTTACTGTTTTAACTCCCACCTTATCTCCTTTTATACCACTTCAAATGCCTCTTCATTGAGGGGATGCAATTTCTTCCAAGAGAGACGACTTCTCCAAGGGAGACGCCTCCTTAAAAAATGGCGCTCATTATGGGTCGGCCATAAATAATATTTATTTGCATTAAGAATAAAATATATAATAAATGAATTCTCTCTTATAACTTTTTCATGGGTCGGCCACCTTTCAAATATGCAAATTAAAATATAATAAATGTTTTTAATAATCCCTTCCTAGTCGACCAGCCCTTTCTAATTCATTGTGATAGTAATTTTGCTTATGACATTAATTATTCTAATCATGATCGGCCAGCCCATTTATTCTCCTTTGTCTTCAATAAAGATATTGTGATGATAGACCTCCTTTGATAGCAATGACAATATTTCTAACAATTTCCCCCTTTGTCATTGATGGCAACCCTGTAAAATAATCGGTGAATGCAACACGAACATAATTCTCCCCTTAATTGTAATTCTCCCCCTTTCTGTAACTCTCCCCCTTTGACATCAATGGCAAAGGGATGTTCATTACTTCCATCTACAAATAGATCATGGGAAACATCCAAGTCTCTTCAAGTTTTTCATGTTCCTATCTTGGAACATCAACTTTGTCCTGGTCATCTTTCTTGTTCTTCTCTCCAACCATATCTTCTCTCTCTATAATATTTTGTGAGACTTCATCCTTTAAGCTTACTTTTCAACGGAGCTAAAAGAAGAGCACACGCTTATACTGAGAGGGGGGTGTGAATCAATATAAGATAATATTTACCAATTTAAAACTTAACCACAACAATACCAATCACACAACATCAACAATTAAGTACACAAGATTTACGTGAAAACCCTTTTGGGAGAAAACCACAGCAAAGGATTGTTTATATAAAATTCTCTTACAAATATTTGTAGGCACAACCTACTGGAGTCACCAATCCCCACTTACAGGATTTGTAGGCACCAACCCACTAGAGACACCAATCCCCACAACTAAACACCAACTTAGCAATAGACACCAATCTCTTCTTTAAGGAGGCACCAACCTCTTCTACCAAATATCACCTTTGGGATGTTGTTTTTTCAATGGATAATGAACATATTTCTCTTCACAACTCTAATTATATTTCCTTCACAAATCTACATATATTTCCTTCACAAATCCGATTATATTTTCTTCACAAATCTCTACTCAAGATCTATTCAAAATCACATAATAAATATTCTTCATAAAAACACTCATCTCATCTTCCTTAAATACCATCTAATATGTCTCTTCACAAGGGAGGTGATCCTTCACAAATCTGCATCATTCTTCATCTTTTATCTCTGCTCTAGATTTGCTCAAAATCTGCTCTAAGTCTGCTCTTAAATCTACTTGTAATTCTTCATTAAATTTGCTTGTAAAACTGCCTCACATGTGCTTATAGATATCCTTTTAAATCGAATGATATTGCATTACTTTTCATATTTTTTAACCTCCATTCTATCTTCCTTTTATACCTTGTCATATGCCCAAGAGAGGCGTCTCTATGAAGAGGGACGACTTCACTAAAAGAGGTGACTGTTCAAAAAACAATGATCCACTTAAAGGGTTGGCCAGCAATCAAGCTTCAAATTAAAATATAACTATTCTCCACTATAGGTGCCACCAATTAGCAGGTCGGCCAGCAATTAAATAATTAATGTTCTTCATAAAAACCCAGCACTCCCATACATATGAAGTCGGCTAACAAGAATATAATGAAGATATAACAAATACTTCTCACTAAGTCGACCGAGAATGATTGTTAAAGGATGGTGATTTAGTGGCCTTTGGACTTAACCACAATCATCAATCTTCTTCTTGAACAAATAATTTTCTCCTTGAATCAATGACAACCATCTTGTCAATAATCTCGTCCATACGCCTTTGACATGAATGAAATATTGCCAACAATCTCCCCCTTTGTCATTGATGGCAACCCTGCAAAGAAATAATCTGTGAATGCAACAAGAACATAATACTCCCTCTTTCTGCACTGCTCCCCCTTTTGTATCTCTCCCCCTTTGACATCAATGGCAAAGGGAAGGTTATTACCTTCATATAGAATATGCATCGGTTGATCTATCTTTGAATTGTCTTCTCCATGGAGTTGAAAGATAATGCAATGATTAACTCCCTCTGAATTCGTATTTCTTCTTATGAACTTAGTGATGCCTCTTGTGCATGAAATGTAGTTTGCACTAGCATGGATTTCTCTATTTCTTGCTCTTGCTTTTTTTTTCATACTTTTGAAGTTTCTTCCTTTTGTTCACTCATAGCTTCCACTTTCTTATTCTGCCTAGGAGGTTCCATAAAACCACTTCTACAAAAACGTGTTGTATGTCCAAAGTTGTTGTACTTATAGCATATGACATTGTAATCCAGTAAAGGAGCAAATGAATTGTAGTTTCTATTTGTAGACACATAAGAACTTATGTTATTGTTCCATACAAAATCATTTCTTGCACGTGCCCTACAATCTCTAACTTTATGACCAAAATGATTACAGAAATAGCAATAACCATAAAAGGATCTCCGGACCCTGGTCATATGAGTGTGTCTTGGAGAGAATGATCTTCTGAATGTGTTTTTATCCTTGTAGTCTTCGTGAAGAATTCTGGTTTTCTGAAGAATGTCATTTTCTTTCTTCTTGTTGATAGGACTTTTGATAGGGCTCTTTAGGGCTTCAGCATAACTCTTTGGTTTTTCTTCATTTGACTTCTTTGATGCCTCATTGGAGTCTTCTTTATTTGCCATCTGATTTTCCTTATATCCAAGCCCAGTCTTTATAAATGGTGAACTCTGTCTATTTATAATATTATCCAAAATTTTGGTACTCTTTTCAAACTTAAGACCCATGTTTAGCTTCGTCGTCGTTTTATCTAATTCTTTCCTCAAGGAGACAATCTTGGACTCTAGTCTCTCACAATTTTCTTCTTTTGTCTTCAATTGGATTAACACCTCTTCTTCTATTATTTTCACCTCCTCTAGTTGAATCTTTAAACTAATGATACTCTTTTCTGATTCCTCAAGGCTTTGTGTCAATTTAGCTCTTGAATCACAATCCTCCTTTTCATATTTCTGAAGTTGCAACTTTTGTTTTAAATTTTTTTTCTTAAGCTTCTTCATCTTGCTTAAGACAAATAATTTCTTCTTCAAGATCCACTTCTTCATTTTTGACATATTCTTCTTGTTTTGAATCTATCTTTTCCTTCTCTTACACAGTTGTTTTCACCTTCCAAGATATCACTTCTTGTTTCTATTGCCATGAAGAGGGTTTCTTCTCTATTACTATCTGAAATACTTTCATTGCTCTCTTCGGATGAGCTACTATCCTTTTTGGAATTGAAGTTTTTCTTGTGCTTATGGAAGTTCTTTCCATATCTACCTTGTTTATAGCTCTTTTTGTATTGATGATGTTTGTACCCTTTCTTTATGCTATGATCTTTTTCATCATCACTACTATCCTTATGTTATGTGGACACTTGGCAGCAAAATGTCCTATTTTAACACAATTAAAACATTTGAAAGGAAGCTTACCTTTGTATTTGTCAGATCATTTCTTAAGATTTCTAACAAAATGAGCTTTCGTTGCATCTATAGTGCTATAGTTTTATTCAGGGTCTTCATTTTTCACCTTCTTTGAAGCTTTGAAAGTTGCTTCTCATTTTGATGGCTTCTCATTTTCAGTCGCCTTTTTATATGCCATGAGGATCCCATGCAGTTCATTCATAGTTAGTTTATCCAAGTCCTTCATTTCCTCAATGGCTGAAACTTTTGCATCAAATCTTAAGTGACCTTAGCACCTTTTGCACGATCATTGGTTCTTCAACTTTTTCACCAAGTCCTTTGATGGCATTTACAATTTCATCCACACGAAGGAGATAAGCTGCAATATTTTCTTCGTCTTTCATTTTCAAGTCCTCGAATTGACTCCTATGTGTTTGAAACTTAGCCTTCTTAACTTTGTCATCTCCTCCATAGATGTTCTTAAGTCTGTCCCAAATTTGTTTCGCCGATTTACAATGCATTACCTTGACAAACTCCGATTTTGATAGACCATACAAGATTGCATTCATAGCTTTTGCATTGTTGTCACTGGCCTTCTTTCCAGCCTAATCTGTTGGTGGAGATGATGAAGCAGTATAACCATTTACTATTGATTGCCAAATATCAAAGCCAAGAGCCATTAAATAGGTTCTCATCCTTATGCTCCAGAATGCATAGTTTGCTCCATCGAACAATGGAGCTCTATTTGAGGAAAATCATTCTTGACTGGCCATGTGTGCTCTTGAGATCTACCTTCTAGCGGTTAAACTATTTCCAAAGGAACACGCTCTGATACCAATTGTTAAGCACACGCTTATACTGAGGAGGGGTGAATCAGTATAAGTTAATCTTTTACTTAATAAAATTTAATAACCATTATTACACCATTCAGATAAGATACCACAATTAAGAGACAAGATTGACATGGAAACCCTTTATGGGAATAAAACCACTATATAAAATTTTCTTACAAAATTTGTAGGCACCAAACTACTGGAGACACCAATCCCCACTATACAAAGATTTTGTAGGCATCAACCTACTGAAGACCCCAATCCCCGTCACTAAGCACCAACTCAGCAAGAGACACCAACCTCTCCAATGAGGCACCAAGCTCTCCAATATGAGGCACCAACCTCTAACTCAACAAAGTCGTCTTCTTGAAAATAAATCTCCTTCAAAATCTGCCTCGAGTGATCTTATAATATTTTCTTCTCAAATCTGTTAGTGTTGGTATGATGTATCTTCTATTCTCCACAATCAGAAATCTGCTTTTGTTGGACTGATTTTACATTTTTTCTGCGCTAAATCTGCTCTAGATCTGCTCTAATTCGAATGATTTTTTCATTGCTTTTCTTACTGTTTTAACTACCATCTTATCTCCTTTTATACCACTTCAAATGCCTCTTCATTGAGGGGGTGCAATTTCTCCCAAGGGAGACGTCTCCTTAAAAAATGGCGCTCATTATGGGTCAGCCATAAATAATATTTATTTGCATTAATGATAAAATATATAATAAATGAATTCTCTCTTATAACTTTCTCATGGGACGGCCACCTTTCAAATATGCAAATTAGAATATAATAAATGTTTTTAATAATCTCTTCATAGTCAGCCAGCCCTTTATAATTCATTGTGATGGTAATTTTGCTTGTGACATTAATTATTCTAATCATGATCGGCCAGACCATTTATTCTCCTTTGTCTTCAATAAAGATATCATGATGATAGACCTCCTTTGACATCAATGACAATATTTCTAACACCTCGAGCATACTAGATTCTCCTTCCCTGCTTGTTTCATATTGCTCCCTCGTTATGAGAAAATTACTGTTGCAATGATTCATTTGTTTCTTCCCACTCATGCTCACTAATCATGCTACAACAACTTCATCTCTGTAGATAGTTTTGTGATTTCACTAAGGCATAAACTTTGTATACCGGATGTCTGCAGCTTCTTTCTTGTGCAATGTTATTCTTATTTCTCTTCTATGCTACAAGAAAATTGTAGTTGGTCACAATGCTTCCAGGCCAGTTGGCCTCTTTCCTCAAATTTTTCTAATATGTATTTATGGAGATCTTCTGGTAGTCCTGCTAGCATAGTCAGCGCAAGTTGTTTTCGAATTTCTGGTGTCAATGATTTATGCCGACGAAAGCTAGCTACGGTTTTTTGCATTATCTTAGAAACATCATTACTATTGTTCTATGGTTTGTGTCTACCTAGGTATGACAATCCACTTCCCCAAGAGGCCTTGGTTTACTGGTTTGCTAGAGGAGCTACCTAGGGATGACGTTTTTTACTTCCGACTTTGGCTTTTTCCTAAGTACCAGTGTTTCTTTTGAGTTTGAAAATTTTGGTAGAGCTTATACACAGGATATAATGCACAACAAGATTAATGACATTATATTTCACCAATTACATATATAGAGGCGAGTACTCCTAATGTGGAGTCAAACTTCATCTCTAACTAACCACTGAATCCCTATAACTTCTCTTACAATCTTATCTAAGTGAGTTGTTTACTCACAACATTATTCTTTAGCATATATATGATACCATTCTCACACAAATATAAATATTAATGTCAGTACTAAATTTCTGACATTCACCCCTCCCCCTCCACCCCAGTACTAACATTAGAATATATGGCTACACACACAAAACGAAGGTAGAGAGGGAACCGACCAACCTCTTATCAATCATTCACATGGGAAAACATCAACCATACACGATGAATGGGAACTACGAATAGGAATCTACATCTATTCAACTTCCATATCTATCATAGATGGCTTTCATGGATGGATATATCAACCACCCAGGTATGAACAAAAACACATACCTTTGTTCATCCTCCATCCCTGCGTATGTAAGCACATTAATTCACAATTGAGTGCAACACCTAAGAAGATAGGAAATGTTATACCCACATACAATTATTTATTTTCAACAAGTGCTAGGCTTCTCATTGTTACAATATCATATCACACACAAACTAGAATAAAAAGAAGCATGTGCCATTACTACAATTTGTATCCTCTTTGTTCGTGACTGACGAGAGGCGTTGTTTGGCCGCCTCCTTCCAATGCCTAGGACCTCTGATGGGACCGCTACTTACTCAGCAAATTTGATCTTGAAGTTCAATTGCATGATGTCAAATACCATGATGTGTTATAGCCATGAAGTTCAAGTGCATGATGTGTTATACCCACATACAATTATTTATTTTCAACAAGTGCTAGGCTACTCACTATTACAATATCATATCACACACAAACTGGAATAAAAAGAAGCATGTGCCACTAATGCAATTTGCATCCTCTTCGTTAGTGACTGATAAGAGGCATTGTTTGGCCTCCTTCCTCCAGTGCGTCCAACCTCCAATGGGACCACTACTTACTCAACAAATTTGATCTTGAAATTCAATTGCATCTTGACTGTAATATGAATCTAGCTTGTACAAATGTCAAAGGCTGCACAAAATGTATTAAACAAAAGAGCTTTAATAGCCCCTATCAAAGTTGAACTAGGTAGTTGTAAATCAATCATGCCCGGAAATGATGTTAAGCCCACTATTAAATGTTATACAATAAACCACTGCACGGACTTTCACTGAGAATACACAACTTAAAGAACACAGCTGATATAGCAGTCATACTACAAGTTCAATACTGCAAAGGAAACTTCAGCATACCCAATTTTTTGAAATCCATCTTAACATTTTGGATTGTTCGTCACCAAAATACTTGAAAGCTTGAGAACACAAGAGCTGTAGATTAGATTATGAAAGCACACGGGTGCAGATGAGAGGACGTTGACAGAGTGAAGATCTGTTGAAAATCTCTTAAACCCGCACGAATAGCTCTGAGACACGGCAAAAAGTAACCTTAATATATATTACAAAACTAAACACACTAATGTCAATGTATTCTAATTGTCTCCGAACCATAGTTAACATGTTCGGTACATTCGGAAAGTTCGGAAGGGGAAAAAAGTTCAGAAGTTTGGAATTTTAAAAATAGTTCAGTTCGGTAAATTCCGTAGTTCTATTAGGAAACTTTTACAAATCATAAAAAATAAATATATCATACATATTTATAAAACATAAACACAAATTTAAATACTATAATAAATTAATAATTATATATTTATTAATATTTAATTATTTATTTAACTAAATTAAAACTATTAAACATTCCAAATTAAAATGTGAAACAATAAATTATAGAACTAAAACTTTTATTATAATAAATTAGTAATTATTAATATTTAATTATTTATTAAACTAAATGAAAACTATTAAACCTTCCAAATTAAAATGTAAAATAATAAAATATAAAACTAAAACTAAAGTTAAAACTTCGAAATCTTAGAAATTTAAAAGAAAACTAAAAATAAAAAATTCCTACAGGTCTACAATTTCAAAAGAAACATTAAAAATTTAAAACAAACATACGAAAAAAAAAAAAAAAAAACTTATACAAAACGTACCTGTCTCCTCATGTCCCGACTGGCGACGCTGTTGAGGCCTAAGGCTCCCCCGATAGCGATGTTGTTTGGCTGCTGGCGTGTTCACTATTCTCCCAGCTTTGCGACCTGTCACCTAACTGCTAAGACTTCGTTGAGTTGTTCCACTTCCCGCTTCCCTGTTCACTGTGAGTTAGGATTTTTTTTTTTTGGGTCAAACACGTCGACTGTAGGATCCCCACGGCGTAAAATGTGTTTTGACCTTTTTTGTTGTTTTTACTATTTTAAATATTGTTCTAATTTATTTTTTAATTAAAAATAATAATATTCCCAAAAAAGGCGAATTTATCCGAACTAATTCGTTTTGCTCGAAAACTTCGGTCCAAACAATATATGGATTGTATTCGGACAAATATGGTAACTATGCTCCAAACTAATTCTCTCGCACAAAAGTCTTTATAAAGAAACGCATAAATTTGGGGCAAGAGTATAAACTATGGCTTTGCCCCTGTTACCATTATATTCATCCATAACAAGCACATAACCAATAAAGCTCTGATACCAAATAAAAATTTTGGTAGAGCTTATGCATGGTATAATGCACAAGATTAATTACATTATGCTTCACGAATTACATATATAGAGGCTAGTACTCCTACTAAAGTGTAGTCAAATATAAATATTAATGTAAGTACTAAATTGCTAACATAATTCCTTTCTTGCAACATAAACTTTGGCTCTATCCTTTAATGGTAGAGCTGCTAGGGAAAAGAAATACTTATTCTCTATAAAACTTTGGCTCTATCCATAAGAGTTGACAATGAACCTCTTAGATGTGGATCCTCAAAAAATAGGGTTTTTGCCCCTCTGCCTACTCCTCCCAAGGCTGGACTGCAATCATATTGTCTCTTGAAACTTGATATTTCAGAGGATACTCGCTGACTCTTAGAGGAGCCAATTGGAAAGAATTATTCGAACTTTTGCCTCTTTTGCAAGTGTCTTTGGTTGTTTCCCACCCAGAGCACGTTGAAGGCAAGAAGAGTATTTAATTTTGAACCTTGCTAAAATAAGATGTAGGCTTTTCTACGGCCTTCACTCGTTGATGTCTGCTTTCCATGGTGGACAGAGACTCTCCCAAAAATCATCTCAGTTTCCACTTCAGCTACAGTTTTTTCTTCTTTGCTGGTGAGATTGCTCTCCTATGGATCAAAATTACTAGATGTTTCCATTTTAGACTTCAAGTTTCCCACCTTCAATATTTTTGAACTTGTAGTCTTTCGAACATTTCATTTTTTATGTTTTGTGCATTTATGGATTCAATTCATGTGTACCTTGTTCCAGAAAACAAGACTTGGTGTTTTGGCAATAGCCAACTTTAGGGGGTTTTTTCTTACCTAGAATAGGGATTCCTTGTTTGCAATACTAGGTAGCTTTTTAAATGAAAATTCATCGTTTCTCTAAAAACTAGAGATCATGTATTGATTAATAAATTCAATGTGCCTAAAGTATTGATTTTCTATCTTAACCATGCTTTAAAATATGTCGGCTACCTCTACTATTGTAGATCTTGGCCCGGGATATTGGAGCGATCCATTTTTCTCTAGATCCTACAGTAGAGATGAATCGAGCAAGTCCACTACTTGGGTTGGCTTTGACATCTATGAGGAATCAAGAACCTCAACCTCTAAATAGCCCACAAAGCAGGCCACAAAATCATTGAACAAAGGCCATAACTCTCTAGGGTCTCATGGTTTGTTGCAATCGCATGCAATTTTTGACCGCCTCCGAAGAGCCTCCTCACGATCACAGTCTCGTACCAATGGCATGCCAAACAAGCACAGTTTGTATCCCTCTCAAAGGCACCTCTTCATCCACCTTCATCGGGACCTCTCGTCAAAGGATTTGCTTCATGCTAAATTGCACGCGAAACATGTCAATGGTGGCCTCGCCTCTATTTTGGGCCTGATCCGAGCAAAGTTGCCCCTCTCAAGGATACAATGCCTCCCAAATTTATTTTAGATAAAAACAAGACAATTTTTGGTTCGCATTCTGGAGGAATTTGGCCCAATCTCCCCAACTCTCTTCTGCAACCTAGAAAGGGTAACTCTCCACCCCCAATTTCCAATTTTAAAAATGGCTCCTCTTCTCTATGGCATCAACTTGAACTTGACCTAATCTTGGAAGACAATACCCTTCAACTGGTCATGAATGCCCTTGAAAGCTCAACGCTCATCGGTCGTTTTGGAAGCCTTTGGCCTCCTACCCCATCCTTGTTGTAATGGATTAAAGATTCTTGGGATTCCTAAGGGATTTCAGCCATAAATTCTTCCTATGGCTTTTTTCCAAATATCCTTCACTTCCGAATAAATGCGTCAGTTGGCCCTTGGTGTCTCCAAAAATCTATCCTCTTCCTCTGCCCTTGGGAACCCCACTTGGATCCCCATAGCACTAGCAATATTTTTTCTATTGTTTGTGTCCGATTGGATGGCTTTCCTCCTTTATACCATAAACCTATCATTCTAGAGAAAATTGGTTCCCACAT
Source organism: Torreya grandis (assembly GCA_037957365.1). Taxonomy (NCBI): domain Eukaryota; kingdom Viridiplantae; phylum Streptophyta; class Pinopsida; order Cupressales; family Taxaceae; genus Torreya; species Torreya grandis. Next base: position 3,030,768 of record JARHVA010000516.1, read on the forward strand.
TGGTGACTTCATCTCTACGGACCTGAGGACGTCTTGGCCCTATAGACAAGACTCTGCCAAATTAAATATCTCTCTTTCTCTCCCTTCTTCCATTCGCATTCATTCTTCTCTCGGCCATTGGAAACGAACTTACGCTTTTGAAGGGCCTTATGTTCGAGGAGTCATATCAATCCCTATCCGACTAGCCCCTACTTGCTACTACCCTAGACCCCTAGACACCAAATGTAGTCTTCCTACAAGAAACAAAAATGTTTGTCATGGATCTCTGCACCTTCACAAAAAAGCATTAGCGTTTTTGGGAGGTCTTCAAGGTGGGATGCAGTTTGGGACCTTAGAAAGGTCAAGTGCTCCTTGGGGGTTTCTAATAAGAACTAGATCTGTTGCAATGTATGTTGATACAGGGAAGACATTCAAGTGTGAATGACTAATGCCTATGTCCCAACCCTGATAAGGCTTAAGAAATGAACATGGTCTGAAATTCAAGCATTTTCCAACCTAAATGTGCAAAAGCAATTTATTTTAAGAGGAGACTTTAATGCAGTTATGTCTACAAGTGAAAAGAGAGGCAGTTCCAAGGATGTCACTCAATCCCATAAAGAATTCTCAGAATTTGTCTCCCATTGTAGATTAATGGATCTTCCTTTGAAAGAAGGTTGCATTTCTTGGACCAACAAGCGAGCAAACTTTTGTAACATAGCAAAGAGGATTGACAGGTTCCTTATCACCAAATCATGGATGGAAGCACAATGGATCTCAAAATTTGCATTCGCAAGGTGTCTGGCTTGGACCACTCCCCCATTTGAATTGACATCTCCCCAAACAATGCTCATCTTCACTATCCATTCAAGTTTGTGCAAATGTAGCTTCGTGACCAATCCTTCACGGATTCGGTAAAATCATGGTGGAAAGGATGCTTCACGATGAAATTAAAATATCTAAGGAGTTGTCTCAAAGATTAGAATCATGGCCACTTTAAGGATAACTTCTTTCAAAATCAACAATTGGAGGATGAACTCTCCCATCTCAATGATCAGATTCACCATTTGGGCATCTTTAACTTGCTCTTGACCTAAGAAAAATCTTTGCTAGGCTCTTTGGAAGAGATCTCTGCCAACGTAGAAGTTTTTTGGAAGTAGAAATCTCATATATCCTAGCTGGTTGAAGGGGACAAAAACATGCTTCTTTCACAGATCAGCCATCTTGCATAGCCAAGTTTAAAGATTAAGCAAAATCACTTCTCAAGACACTACTCTCTTAGAGTCTCCTTCAGGTATCCATAATGAAGTTGTCTCTTTTTTAAAACCTCTCAGACCAAGATCAACAAGTGCCAAGGGAAACCATGGATGCTTTCCTCTCAAATGTCCCTTCTACATTTCCCCTATTCCAAATAAAAGGCTGCTAGCTCCATTCTCTCTAGAGCAAATTAAAGCTAGTGTGTTGGCAATGAACAATGACAATGCCCTAAGCCTAGGCAGCATCCATCAAGGTCTTCTATCAACACTTATAGAACCTTGTAGGTCAGGAAGTCACTACAATTGTAAATGAAAACAAGTGGTTGAAGAAAATTCTAAAAGACCTTAATTGCAGTTCATTTCCCTCATTTATAAGAAGGTTGCCATCTCCTCTATCTCTAATTTTCGCCAAATCTCAATCTACAACACTCTTTACAAAATTCTACCAAGTCCTTTCCATTAAAAATTTAAGTTGTCCTTCCATGCCTCATTTCTCAAGAGCAAGGGGGATTTGTCCAAGAAAAGCAAATTCTAGACGAGATGGTTCTTGCACATGAGTCACTACATTCCTTATTGGCCTAGAAAACCAAAAGAATCGTTATTTAGTTGGACCTAAGCAAAGCCTTCGATAGAGTCAACTGGGTCTTTCTCCACTTTGTCCTCGAAAAGTATGGCTTCTTGCCTACTCGGTGCAGCCTAATTATCAACTATATATCCTCAAGTCACTTCTCAGTTATTTTTTATGGTAGTCCAATTGGCTTCTTCCCCAACAATCGAGGCCTACACCAAGGAGATCCTATCTCCCCCTACCTCTTCATCCTCATGATGAAGGCTCTTAGTCAAGTTTTTAAGGTGGCTGCCAACAAGCTTCATGGTCTCAAACTAGTGAAATGGGGACCCTACCATATCCCACCACCTATTTGTAGATGATACGTTTCTTTCAGGTGATGCCTGCAAAGAGGATGCCAACACGCTCAAAGAAACATTTGAAGATTACTCAACTGTCTTTGGGAAAATTATTAAATCAGGGAAGTCAAAGGTTTTCTTCTTTAATATTCCCCCTTGTCTAGAATATATTTTGACATCTCTCCTCACCAAGTAAATACCTGGGCGTTCACTTCTCGGGGACTAGGAGAAAGCACCTATGGAATGAGCTTATGGAAAAAGTGGACCTCAAACTCTTGTCCTGAAAGGGAAATGACTCAATTTTGTTGGTCGTATTCAACTCCTCAAGTCAGTCCTCCAAGCTCTATTAAAAATTTTGTTGTCAGTCCTCAAAATCCCAGCAAATACCCTTGCAATCCTCAATCAAAAAATGAAAAAAAATCTCTAGTAAGGCATGGACAATGAGGGAAAGATCCCCTCATTAGCTAGAAGGTGTGTCTCCCTAAACAATTGAATGGCATGAATTTTACAAACATATTAAAGTGTAGTAAGACAAGTGAAAGAGTAGAGAAGAGAATCAACACCAAATTAGAACTGTAATTGCAAAGTTGTATTATGCAAAATTTTGTACAAGATTCAAGAGATCAAATGTGTGATGTCTACATACTTCCTAACTTCATTCTAACTACAAAGAATGGAAGTGTACATTAATAACCAAAGAAGGATGATGAAGTGTCAATTGAACCCTTACAAGAGTTGGTAACAACCGCATCTTAACTACTCATTAGTTTGTCGTCTTCCGATAACACGATTGTGCCTGCGCGTATAGTATTAACACTGTAGGAACTATGTAGTATCACAGAGGAGTTGTGACCTTGCAATATGCACATGTGCTTGGGATGATGTTGAAGTTGCTAGTGCAGACAAAACATGTCACAAATCAACAACATAGTGTCGCGAATCAATTGAAGGCTCAAATCCTCCTAGATCAATAACCCCTCCCTAAAGTGCAATGGGCCCCATTGTGTGCAAATGTGATACAAAATGTGGAAAGAGATTGGAAACTTGCACTTTTGTAAACCATTTTCCTTGGGAAGGTACTTGACCTGCTTTGACAATCTGAAAGAGGGATATCTTGTCGATGGATTCATTTGACCTTGTCGTCAATTACTTGATACGAATTTGTGGGTGTGCTACAAACAAGATTGATCTCAGCTTGCTAAAGTATCTTTGCAACATCTAAAGTGTCTAGCAAAGGTGGAAAATAATGGCGCAAGAATTTGCATTGAAGATTGGATGAACCCAAGATAAGGAGGAAGATTACGCTCGAAGGTGTTATCTTCTACTTGCTTGGTGATGGTGTTGGGTCCATTCCGAAGTGGACAAAGTTTGCGGTAAGGTCCTATTAGTCTTTCCTTCTGTAGGTGAATCCATACTCAATCACCAACCTAAAAAGTGTGTTGTGTTCAATGTTGATCATGGTGGTGCTTGTATTTATCTTTTCCTTGTTGCAAAATAGTCTACACTTGTTGCTAAATGTGCTAATTGAAGTTACAGCTTTGTCAACTTCCTTTTGAGTTGAAGTTGTTGCTATAGATGGAGTACAAGATAAGCTACGTCAATGGGTGCCAAAGGTTGGAAACCCAAGCAGACCTAAAAAGGGTTGTCTTGTAGAGCTATGTAGAGCTATGTTATAGTTGTGCTGAATTAAACGAATAAATTCATCCTAAGTGCATTGCTTCATTGAATTGTACATTCTCAGAAGATGCACTATCATCTTGTTTACCATTTTCGTTTGTCCATCAGTCTAAAGGTGGAACCCAAAAGATTTTTTCAACTTAAGGTCTAGCATAGACCAAAATGCTTTCTAGAAATTGCTCAAGAACCTTGTATCTCTATCAGAGATGATAGTTTTGGGGATTCCAAGGTGCATCCAGACATGTTGAAAATACAATTGAGTTGTTTCTAGAGCTGAGATTGTTTTCTTACAAGGTAAAAGAATTGCCATATTTTAGAATCTATCGACTAGTACATAAACACTATCATTACCATGCCTAGTAGTAGGTAACTTAAGAAGTCAATGGATATTTCACCCTACACCCTAAAAATATTTTCAGTATTTTTGGAAATGATCTAAATCCCTAAAAATTAATAAATTGACATAAAAATCTTCTAAATTACCTAAAAAGCCTCGACAATCGAAAACCCACAAAATTTTCAAAATACCGACATGAAGTTTTCAAAAAACAACTGAAATTCACAAACGCAATAATAAAATGACCCTTGGAACCCTAAAAAAGACCTCAAAAATTGCTCTTTTTGATAGAATCATGAGATTTTTGCCAAAAAAAATAATAGGTAGGATTTGTCCAAAAAAGTAAAGTTCTCTAAAATTGCTGAAAAATGTAAGAAACCTGCTATGATGCCTAGTGGGAATGATTTGGAGATCCCTAAATAGCAAAAAATTGCATAAGATCAACACAAAACAACCCTAGATCTTTCCTGCATATTCTAGAGACAAAGGAGTTGAAAAAGAAGCTCAAAATGAGCAAAATAATTGTATAAGCAATGAATATGAAACCCTGTATTAAGTGAAAACTCTCACAAGATGCTATAAGGCAGCATACATGGTGCTTGTGTGCTCTCACGCACACATATGATTGACTTACAAGCCTACATCTCTCTTGAATTCTCTTAGAATGGAGAGAATACATACAAAATGAAATATGCAGGTGAGGGAGAGGATGATTTTGTTGGATTTGGTATATAAATAACACTTCCAACTTCTTGTAATCTTTTTAATCATTCTTGAGGATATGATATAAATGTCATGTCTTATTTTCTAGGATGCGATCTTATCATGATCCGCTCTTCCCTCAATCCCTTCTTGTCTCTACATGCATGTTGTTACAATCATTCAACAACCCAACAACCTATAATTCACCTCATAATAAATCAAGCATAGTGTAACCTATGATTAACTATATCTAGCTATAATACACCAAGCATAATATAACCTATCCTATGGTGTAATAATTACCAACAAATTTATTGAAATTCTAAGGTTGGCTTAATAATTGTAGACACTCATATTTGGTGTTAGACACTTGACAATGTCAAATTTGACCAATATTTAACATACTTGACATGTGCACACAAACATGACTCTTGTTCACATTCTTCCTTGGCCATTCATCCATATATGGGCTCAACCTTCTCGAATTGTCGTTACCATTACACAAGATTTCCCTAGTCTCTATTTGAACAACTTAACATCATTCTCAAACTATCCCATGAACTTAGATCACTATTCCTATTTTCTGGACAGTTCTGCCCTTCCTCAAACAGTTCTGCCACTACAAGCTTATCCACTTAAGTCAAACCTATCCACACCTTTTAACAATTATTTTTCCAAATTCAAATTGTTCATATGGGTCAGCGCATACGTTTCGCATGTTGGTTCAGAGGAAATTACCCAAAAAGTCAACTATATAAACATATCAAGCCTATGCCTATTGACATATAGAACTTATCTATCACTGGAAATCACTTTGCACATTGAGAGGAACTATTCTAAAGTTTCCAAACAATGAATCCCTCAAAGATGCAAGCCTTGAGCTAAGTCTGAATATCACTACAAGGTCAAATCACAGGTTGTCAAGTCTTGAAATCCATACATGAAATGCACTGCATGCTAGTATTACACAGGGTTGCACACACTTAGCTAGGTGGGATAACAACATCGATTTGACTTCTCTCCTCGAAATATTGGATACATAGGCAGTGCTTGGTTGGGTGGTTGAAGTTAGTTTAACACTTCCTTTTCACTCACTGTCCTTGTTTTACATTGATCCTATAGTGTACAACCACAGTTTTAAGCAAGGAGAAGGATATCAGAGCCATTTGTGCAAAATCGAAGACATTTACATACACAAGAGCCTTATCAAATGCAGGCGCAACAATCATAACTGTCATAGATCCATGCAAGATAGTTTTGCACCCTAACAGACAATGCCACACTATGCAGGCATCCAAGAAGCACAAACTTTTCCCGACTCGCACATACAATATTTCCAAATCAGAGAATTTGCAGGGCATTTTTTTAATCTATGTTGACAATCGTACCCTATCACAGACTTGCACTGACCTGAAATAAGCTAAATACTCAATTCCTCTAGTGTTCTCTATAAATAGCAAGTTACTATATTATGCTAGTTACACAAAGATTAGTTATTGTACATCTTAAGCAATCTGACTTTTTCTACAATTTTATCCTATTAGGGTTTTTGATCTTTGTATTCATCTCTAATTTTCAGACATGTTTTCTAATTCCCCTAATCAAATCATGGCTATAATGGATTTATATAGTTTATAATTTCTAACTCAAGCTATGATTGTAATCATTACATGTTTTCTTTTAAATGAGGAATCTTTAACTATGTAAGCAAACGAGTCAAATATTTGTACAATAATAAGGCTGAAATTAATGATGTAAAATATTTCACCCTCCTTAGTAATATATATTGTTTAAATACTAAATTTTGAACCCCTCTTATCACTACTAGATGTTAAAGAGCATGAATGATTGCTCGTTCCTCCTCCCCTTACACCTCAAGGTTGTGATATCTACCATCCCACTCCCATTATTCACCCAAGGCTTATATTGGATCCTACAATCCATGTTGTTGCAACTAGAAGAGGTAGAGTGCCCCATCATGTGCAACAAAATAAAGGAACTCAAACTGTCCCTCCTCGTCCCCCTCCTCCCACGAGATATGCCAACCCAACTAGAGGATATGATATTATTAATCAACTTAGAAAAATCCGAACTAAAATTTATGTGTTAGAACTATTCAAGAGATCGCTTATCTATAAAGACATCCTCTACGTAGCTTTGCATGACACAACTTTACCCAATGATGTAGAACCTGCTTAATTTGTGTCTATTGTCAATACATTGAAAAAAATTGAAGATATGCTATCTTTCAAAAAAAGATGACTTGCCTACTCAGCATATTATAGATCAACATCTCCCACTGTTTATTCAAGTGAAAAACTTAAATAAGAAAGTCGAGAGTTTTGATAGATAATGGATCATGATTGAATATATGCAACATAAATTTTTACTAACATTGGGTGTCAATATGGATTCTATCCAAAAATCGTATAAGAACATTTGAGGATTTGACAATGTACCCCACCATGCTCCAGGTTCCATTACTTTGGATGTCAAAGTAGGACTTAAGACTTTACCTACTCTATTTCGTATGATGCCTAATCACTTGCATTATAACCGACTCTTAGGTAGACCATGCATACATGCAATGCAGGCCATACCATCTACTTTACATCTATGTGTCGAGTTTATACATGAGGGACATCTGTATACTTGTCTTGCAAATAATCAACCCTTTAAATGCTATAAAACAGCAGATCCTAACAATGGATGTAATACACAATCAAATGTTTTTCAATCTATTATAGTACCTCCACCATAGATCATACCACAACAGATACATACACATGAAATTCGTGGGTCAAGCAAGATTAATGAAAAAGAGTCAATTTTATGTGCATCAAGTCAACAACAAATCATAAAGGACAAACAAGAAGAAAAGATACCAGATCTTCCTTTAGAAGTTAACTTAGAGAATCCATATCAGATAGTCGTGGAAGAAGATGATAGCGATGATGATGAAAATGAAGTTCCAATGAACCTAGATGACTATTTTTGTGGTCTCAATTTTACACCTATTGGTCCTAGGCAATATCAAGATGATTCAAAATCGGTAACTAAAATTAAATTGGGTAAAGGGAAAGCATTTGTCCCAGGCACACATAAGGATGACTATGAAAACATTTGTTGCAATATAAGTTTACAACGACACAATTCAATAATAATTGCTCCACTAAGGCAATTCTTTGTAAAATCAAGCATCACTAGAGGGCAAGAGGCACAACATATTACACGATGCATCAAAGAATCATACCCAATATTTCTGACAGATTTAGTAAACATAATATTCATAGATCTAGAACCAGCTAGTAGATTACAAATTACCAATGCACAAGATACGCCGAGTACTATATTAAAGATGTTGCCTAATAGGCATTTGATTATTCTACCCACGACTCAACATAGAGCTACTAGTAGATTGTCAACTCAGAAAGGAAAGTCATTTTGTGATTATCATAAAATAACAGGGCATCAAATAGAAAGGTGGTTGAGACAATCATATGGGTGATGCACATTGGAAACCATTTAGGGGATACTCTTGGATAATAATGGCTGAAAAAAAAAGTGGGTTGACTTAGACATACTAAATAAATACATCAGCTTTTGTATGGGAAAAATACAATAAAGATTTTACATGATGGTGACAATGAAAATCCAAAGGGCCATGCCTCAAGAACGATTGGAACAATATTATATCCTAAGATGACAAATGATTGATTGTACACACTTTTAGAACATGTCATGCATATGCATCATATTTGGAAACACACAAAAGGGAAAGTAAAAGTCATTGACACAAATTACTATGATTACACTTATGATGATCTCCTGTGTGCATCTGATGACATCCCATACCTAGACTTGAGCACCTTATCACTCAAGCGTCCACACAAAATCCCTCATCCATTAGATAAGATTTTAGGCCTCTTAACTTCATTAAAAAAATACATAAATATTTAAAAATTCAACAAATAAAAAACTAAGACCTATGCATGACATGTTTTACTTATTTGCATGATTTAGGTTTTGCCATTTATGGTATGTTATATATCCAATTTTTTTATATGTACATGCATTTCACAGTATGCATGAGTGAGATGTAAGACATACATGTTTCATACACCATGGACACATAGATACAGGTTATTCCTACATCCATGAGTTCCTTTCCTACACTAGAGGCATGCTTTCATTGGGGGCATCTTGCTACTTCACATAGGTTTTATCTTTCATATATTATTTCCATTGATCATATTAAACTACTTTACACTGATTATACATGAAATTATCTAACTCATACTACTTATTTTTTTATTTCACCAAATATTGTATTTTGTTATATGTAATGATAACATCCATAGATTGTGTAGATTACCATTGTTTTTTCTATGCATGATTGATGATATTATGTGTTACATGATGAGATGATTATGTGACTATTTCTCTCTTTTATGTTTGGATCTATTTTTTTGTGTGACCCTTGATTGTCCATTATTTGTATTTATTTCCTTATGTGACATTTCATTGTCCATTGTGTGTGGCTCTTGCCTTGTTTGAAATTCGATTATCTATTGTGTGACTCTTGCCTTGTGTGAAATTTGATTGTCCATTGTATGTGGATTTTTCAATGTGTTACATTAAGTGCTATTGTATGTGATTTATTTTGCGCATCATGGCTATGAAATTTGTGTGTGACTATGTTTGCTATGTGTGACTATGTTTGCTATGTGTGTGTGATTCTCTGTTGATCTTGTTTGTGTTATGATCCATATCACACACTCTTATTATTGTTTGCAGTGTCATGATACATATCATGCAATTTATTCATAGTTATTACTCAATTTATGGATTTTTATTTCTATGTTGACTATTCACTACATTTATCATTGATATATCTATCTAGACATGAGACTTGTATTCCTCAAGACACATGTTTCATATATACTTAGATGATCTATTCTTACTATGATGACATATTCTCCACATGTTAGTACATGTTTTATACTACTTATATATTTTTATATATAACATGATGTGTATAACTCCTTATTTTGAGATGAATAATTTTCAGGCTACATCCATCACCTCAAAGGTGGGCATACATAGTGGTTTGTCTTAGTGACTAAGCCTTTATAGTCAAATATTTAAGTTTTGGGCACATATTACTTCAAAAAACTACAAATTTTACCCAAATTATAAGAGGTTTCACACAAAATTGGGGGCATATGCAAGGCATATATCATGAGTTTACAAGATCATGGGTGGTATTTCAAATATTCTATAAAAATATACCATAGATTATATGACAGATTACATAAATCATCAGATTGGGGGCATATGTGAGGCATATGTTCATAGTTTCACATATATTATGATACTTTAACGCATGTTATTAAAATCAAATTGCATAACTTATTGGATTGAGAACATATGCAAGGCATATGTTGGGACATATTCAACTCAACCCATGGTTTTATACTGGTATCTCCAAGGGGCATGATCAGCCCATTCTCTATTGTCTCCAGCTCGATTTGCATACACACAAATGTTTTCGTTCTTTAATATGTTCAATGTTTTACTTCAGATTTATATCATAAGTGAAAACTATCTGCATGTTTCATTGCAACTTTGCATAAAACAAGCATCAACACGCAATGCCTACCTGAGCACACCCATTGTGGTAATCCTCGGGGATCATTTTCTATCTTTTTACTCTAGCGATTCCATTACTAGCATAAAATGGGGGCAAATGTAAACACTCCTATTTGGTATTAATCACTTGACAATGTCAAATTCCGATCTTTAACATACTTGACTTATGCACACAAATGACTCTTGTTCACAATCATCCTTGGCCATTCATCCATATAGGGGCTCGACCTTCCCAAATTGCCATTATTGTTACACAAGATTTCCTTGATCTCTATCTGAACAACTTAACATCATTCTCAAACTGTCTCCTGATCTCAAATCATCGTTCTTGTTTTTTGGACAATTTCGCCCTTCTTCAAACAGTTCAACCACTACAGACCTATCCACTTAGGTCAAACCTATCCACGCACCCTTTAACAACTATTTTAACAAATTCAAATTGTTCATATGGGTCAATTTATATGTTTCACATGTCAATTCGAACAAAATTAACCAAAGAGTCAATGATATAAACATATTAAGTCTAAGCCTATTGACATCTAGCACATCTATCACTGGAAATCACTTTGCACATTGAGAGGAACTACCATAAAGTTTCCAAATCTTGAACCCCTCAAAGAAAAAAGCCCTGAGCTAAGTCTAAATACTACTGCAAGGTCAAATCACAGGTTGTCAAGTGTTGAAAGTCATACACAAAATTGCACTGCATGCTAGTATTACATAGGATTGCATACACTCAACTACATGGAAGAACTACATTCGGTTTGACTTCCCTCTTCAGAGTATTGGATACATAGGCAGAGCTTGGCCACAGGGGATAGCTGAGGTTAGCTCAACTCTTCCCTTTCATTCGTGGTCCATATTTTACATTGGTCTTATGGTGTCAAGATAGGGTTTGAAGCAAGGAGAAGAATAACATAGCCATTCACGCAGGATCGAAAACATTTACATACATAGGAGCCCTTATCAAACGCAAGCGCAACAATCAACATATCACAGATCAGAGCAGACATGGACATTTCCGCACCTTAGCAGATAGTGTCGAACTGTGCAAGCGTCCAAGAAGCACGAACTTGTCATGATTTGCACAAACATTTCATTTCCAGATCCGAGCATTCACAGGGCCTTTTCTTATCTCTACTAATGATTGTAACATGTCACAAACCTGCATAGACCCGAAACAAGCTAAATACTCAATTCCTCTAGAGTTTTCTATAAAAATTAAATTACTATATTCTGCTAGTTACACTCATATTTATTTAGCTATTTTACATCTTAAGCAATCTAACTTTTTCTACAATTTTATCCTATTCAGGTTGCACTCAAGCCAAAAATAAATTAAATAGTAGTGTCTTATTGGACTAGTAAAAGGCTAAAGCCTCCTATCGGCCAGGATAAAGGCTCTCTCACAAACTAGAAAAATAAACTATATACCTAATTATCACAAAATAGGAAAATAAACTATATACTAGCTTAGGTGAAGGTGTCTATCCTAAGTAAGCTTATGTTAACAACCTGCACCAACAGTAAAGTTCAAACACAACTTTGAACAGGTGTCAAGCATTGAAGAGGGCTTTGAGGCCATGCTAACAGCCCTGTTTTTCGTCTTCTATTTTGCTAAATTAATACTAGGTATTGGAGGCAGATATGCCCAACTTGCAGCCTCGTATTCCATTTTACATAAATGGGACAAGAATTTTCTATTCGTGTTGAAGCATAAAAATAACTAGCACAAAAGGGGGATGGGGATTGAATTGTCCAAGCTTAATAATGAATGCCTTGGGAAATTTTATATGGGAAGGGTTTGTTGTGGCCCATTTGATTTACCAAGTGGGCTGAATTTTCTTTCTATACATGTTTGATGAGTCAGTTAACCCATTTCCTTGGCTGTTTTCAAGCTGTAAATGCATCCTTGTTTACTTGATTAAGCTCTTTCATGAGCAAAAATTATTCAGTTGTTTTGTGATATATTTTACTATATTCCTTGCCCTTCTCCTTTAAACTTCCAAACTTGTGGAATACGAAAATTTCAGAGGAAGGGATACGAGCTCACGGTGGACAAAGAACTAATACGTAGTGGGATTGAGTTTATAAGGTCTTGAGCATGTACAAAAACATAAACGATAAATTCCTCTTTACACTTTATGGATCCCCGCACTCAATGCGTGGATGGCCAAGAGGAACACAACACTCACCTTGAAGTATTAGCATGGATAGAATAACTATTGCTCGCCTCAACTACCAGATTAGGGTGCGCTTATTTATTGCCCTTTTTATCTTATTGTTTTGAATGTGAGAGAGAAGGAAAGATATTTGTTTAAATTCCTGGACATGAATATATTAAATCATTTTGAGTTAGTGATTTTAGTGCATGTTTTCCAGATTTGCATGGCTTCATGACTCCATGAAAAGAATGGCTACAACCCTCCATTTCCCAGTTCTTTGGGGCTGTCAATAGAGTGACATCGGAGATGTTTTGGTTCTATTTTGCAGTCTTTGGGACTGCTATAGTTAGTTATTGAAATTGCATAATCAGATTTCCGGTATCATTGAGCTTCCTTGGATGACTGAGGAAAAATGCCTAAGTTGAAGAATAATTTAATTCCCCCTTCTTCATGTAAAAATAGCAGAGCTTATATGCAGCTTTAAAATTATTAGAGCTGTTATGATTTATGTCGTTATGATGTCCATCATTTGAGATATTTTGGTAGTTTCTTAAATAGTTGTGTGAAACATTCCTCTACTTCACTCTTTCTTATGTGAATTAAGCACAATTCTTTACTCATAGATATTAGAATGAAACACAGATTTTGTAGCTCTCTAAAACAACTACCTCCTTATTTTTGCATAAAATATGATAAAGTGTTTACTTTAATCAATAAAGGCATTATACTGTAGAAGGCAGCTTTTGGGCACGTCTTTCCCCAAACATAGAAGTGCATGTATTGTGTTGTAAATGGCAGTGAGAATTCTCAGCATGATGAATTTTGCACCTTTATCTTTCTTATCTCTTTTGTATCATTGCTAATATGCCTTGAGTTTTAAAAAATATGATTTCAGTTTTGTGAAATTGATGTGCCATAAGTTTGCAGTAGTATTGCGCCCTCTTTATTCATAGTGCCCACACAAGAAGTAAGTTGTGAATTCAAAAAAATGGTCATGGTTCTTATGACCCTCTAAATAAACTCCCCTTTCTCATAATTCTGTGTATGCTACAATTTTCATTTCAGTTTAGGGGAGCAATGTAGTTTGATATTCATAGCATTGGGGTCCAAAACCACCCATGAGATAAAGATACAGGATTTATGGCAATTAGAGCACGTCCAGGATGAGCAATCGCGAAATGCGCCCTCGGAGGTCACTCATTTGAAGGAGGTGGTGGGGAAGGTTGAGATTCATCATCCCATTTGACATTATGCTTCATAATGGCAGCTTCAAGTGTAGCATCTCTTAGAAAAGGTAATATATGAATGTCCATCCTTCCTGCAATACGAGCAAGTCATGGCATGTTTCTTTCCTTTGTAAAACCAAGTGGCGAAGAGGGATAACTATCACTACCTTACTCACCTTTGGTTTGACTGCTTTTACAGCTACCTTAACTCAATAAAGATTTCTTACCCATCTACTTCTAATTCTTAGGTTGTTTTGCCACAAGTGCACTAGTATTTGGCTACTTCAGCGCCCCCTATGTATTAGTTTGTTTTCCGGAATTCTACAAACTCTTCAAATGAGGGAATTTTGAAAGCTTTACCCCATGCATCTCGATTAAAGTGGAAGGTTGAGACAAAGATAGGGTAAGGATTTCCCAACTTCAATAAGAGTGAGATGATCAATTGCTCATCCTTCTTCTCTATCTGACAATCTTTAAGTTGAGTCCTGAGAGACTGAAACTTAGAAAGAATATCTTGAATTGTGTCAAAGTCTTGTGGACTAAGACTAATCAATTTGTTTTCTAGTTGATGACCTTTTATGGCATTTGCTTTGCCAAAGAGTTGATCAAACTTACATACCAGGCTTCACTAGGAGTTTCAATCTTCTTTATGAGAAAAAAAAGTTTGAGTGTCGTATTGAAACTAATAACACCTAGGGCTTCGTCACACTTGTTAAACCATCTAATCTTCTCAACAACATAGTTTTCCTTTGTTTCAACACTGGTTGTTACTCTGTATAGTCCTTTGCTCCTAAGCAAAACAGTTGTGGCCTCCTTCCAACCGAAGAAGTTAAAAGGAGTCAATGCGAAAATACGATCCTCCAATGGGTTGGTTGCAACTAAAAGAAAGGCAAGAGTACAAACAAAAATATAGTGCTAAAATAAAAGCACCACAAAACAAAGTGCAAAGAGACAATGCGAATCCACAAAAGAAAGTGTGTCCGGTTTTGGGCACACTAAAGAGATGAAGGTAAAAAAGGAAGCCTTATGAGTTCCCCCCTTGAAATTTATTGTGGCACTTAATAATAACAGTGTCAAAATACTTTCGCCCTGAATAATTGCTAATAATTGTGCAGTTTTATCTTTGGTTCTATTACAATTGCTCCAAAATGGGTCTTATGAGCTATCTTGAATACAACAGAATTACAAACACTTTAGATAACAAATTAAGCTGAACAAACTACATGAGTGCATAGAGTGTGAAAAAATATGCACTTTCAAAAAAAATCAGCATCAAATGCTTTTGTATGAGAAAGTTATGGTATGGCCTTCGGAAGTTCCGCAATCAAGAATGGTTATGAAACCTTCCGAAGATCTGTAAACAAACAATACAAAATAGACCTAAATCCAGATGAGCAAAAACTTTATCATTTTACCTTTATGATTTGCCTCAATCTTTAGAACTAGAAACATATGCTTGCAGTCATACCTTTGAATATGTCTTTATGTAAAATGGTTATCCTGTTGTCTTTCATCGTGAGGCCTACCGAACCAAGTAGAATCACTCCACCCATGATAAAGAGTTGCATGCCATAGTCCAAGCATTCAAATATCAGCATCATTGCCTCTAGGGGAAAAAAATTGTTGTGAATGCTTTAGTCTAAATGTAAGCTATAATACAAATTGATATTGTTCCTGTGTTTCTCATAATATTATGTATTATTTGTTTTGTCGGTAAGTAATATAGAAGAGAAGGGGCACCCAATTTGACAAATGCATGCCAAACTGCTTGGTTGAATCCAATCCAATAGTAGATATGGATAATCATTGTACACACGCGCGCACATGTAGGAATATCTCCCAGCTCATATCGAAAAACCAAACTCTACAAGATATATGCAAACTTGTGTTAATATCTTTTCATTTTAAACATTCAAGAATCCATGTTTTATGGGCAATTAGGAAATTAGCTAATACAAATTTGGAAACTTTTACTAATTGGAAAAAAAATATAGCCTACATAAAATACTGTAAGTGCTTTGTTTGTCCAGTTTTAAAGAATAACATCAGGGACTTTGATTGGTGTCATAAAGTTGCACCCGGGTCTTGACTGCCAATTCTTTTGAAATATGGGATGTAATATCCCAGCTAGATATAGAACTGCAATATTTGATCATTGCACATTTACACACGATAGCATAATAGAATGATTATCTTCATCCTTCTGCTCAAAACTGGAATGTTTTCATTTAAATAAAAGATAATGATGAAATAAAAGCTTATCTTTCCACATTCTGCAATACTAAAGTAAGATCCAAAAGCAAGGCAATTTCAAATGGGCCTCCATATTACAACAATTCACCCTCCAATAAAATTAATTGTCTAAGTAGGCCTCCCCCCATTTCGCTCCAGCAAGCCCCCCATTCTTCTATGTTGGCTTCCATGAATAGGTCCCACAATATCCTTCTGATCCAAACTTTAACTCGGCCTAGTCAGCCCTTTGTCATGCCCCTTCAAATTGTAACACTATCAAGATTTCAACTTAAAGGATTACTCATGAAAGTCTTCAAGCTTCCGCATTCCATAATAATCGAGACAAATGAATATCTGGATAAAACTCTTTGAGCAAGATAATATATTGTTTAAAATGAGGGAACTTTATATTTGCAGATGTGGCCTATAGAGTTGGTTTTTGGAGACACATTCAACTTTGTATGAGGGGCATTTTGGCACAACATGTCTTATATTTCCCCTGTTGGGATATCTTGAGTTTCAGGTCATATCCCCAGGCTTTTGACTTCTTCCACAATTGCTGACATTGGATGTTAGGGGAGCTGCTCCCATGCAGAGTACCACAATACCTCTTCTGCAGCATCAGCTCATTTCAATATGTTTCTCTTAAGAACTGTAATCTTCTAGCTAATGCATATTTTTGTAATTTTATTGGGATTATTTCCTTTGTAGGGTTTTCATTCCCCAGAATGCCCACTTTACTTCTTTTTGTTGCTTTTTGAAGCAGGAGATTACTCAAGTACTCCCTTTCTGCTATAACAATAAAATGTAATTTCAAGTCTCACTTTGTGGGCAGTCATTTTGTGTACAAGTAAATTGGCCACTAATCTAGGACTTTGGGCTTGGTTGACAGAAGTGTTATTCTCAACCTGCCAACAAATGGAACTCGGCTTAGATATCAACGGAAATAGTCACATATATGGGAAAGTAGCAAAAAGAATCAGAAAATACTTATTCACACATCAACTGAATACATAAGAACTGATCACAATTGCCAATGGTCCCACTCTATATGCATTACTTGTTCAAAACTCATGAACTACTAAGGTCCGATTCCCATTCTCAATTTTAAGTAATCAGAACTTTGAAGTTCCCTTTTTATGTTATCAATAACTCTTTCTATAACCCTTCTGTAGATACTTGTGAGTTGTGACAACAAACACTCGGGTAGAACCAGCCTCTCATCACAAGATAGTGTTTTAAAAACTACAGTTTCATTTTTAGCTATAAAACTAAAAACCTAATATTCCATGGAGTGGAATTTAGGAAAATATGATGCACTTGAACCACCCTTAAACCTTAAAATGAAGGTTAGAGTTTGGCATGTCTTCTCATAAATGCAAACGGATGAACAGATAATATAGCAAACTAGGAAGCAGTGTTTTCTATAGCATTGCAAACAATCAAGCTTACCCTTAAATATAAATAAACGCATGGAAGCAAGGTCTATTTATTGGCATGCCCATACTAATTATTGAATGATAACTTTGTGGTATTTATTAAATAATAAGACCCTTTTGATTTCCAAAAATATCATCTGAAAAATTCAGAATGAAGTCTAGCTCCCTCTATTAGTAGATTTCCTCAGTGCTCAGCAGTGTTTTAATGATATCAGTTAAAAAAATTATTTCTGTTGTGATTTGTTCTGTGAAAGAAAGAGAGAGGATTGTTTTGATGATGAATACTCGCAGAAGCACACACCAATAGAACGTCTCATGTACACTCACCAGTGCCTTCTATGGTCAAATTTAATCAAAGCAGCACATACTCACTAAAAATTGATTTTCAGAAAGAATGAAGTAAAAAGTAAAGGAATTTGTGTCAACCGTGATGAGGATGAAGAAGCACACACCCAATCAGCTGTAAGTGGTAAATTTGGATGGTTGCTCTGTTTCAAATGAAATTGAAGGATGGTTGGAATGAAAAGATATTCCCCTTTGATTGATCAGGAGCACAAAGCGTTTCTCTATTTCAAGACCCAGCTCCCTCTCCTCAACAGTAGAACGATCCCAGGATAAGAAAGAATAACTGGCAGTGTAAGCAATCAGGATAGTAATCAAAACAGGAAATGAAATTTTCTAGAGAAACCAAACTATATATTTCCAGAGAATGGAGTTTGCTCCTCTATTAAGAAAAAATAAACAATAAATTCAAACACAACTTATTTCATGCGGCTACAAGACGAACTAAATTATTTGGCACTGGCAAGTTTTCCAATGTAGTTAGACCCAAATCGGATTTTCGATTCAATTGAATGATTGTTTTTTACAAAAGCAATAGATTTCAAATAAATTCAACTGCGAATTTAAACCTACCAAGAAGAAGGCATGCAAAATTGATTCAGAAAGCTATAATATGCTTAAAAAAAAAAAATCCAGAATGTGGAATCCATACCTGGTCCGCAGCTACTAGGGCATAGGGTTTTGCATTGGCTTGCTCTTCTCCAAGTGATGGCTAAAACATTTACGTGTAAGGAAAAATATGTTACGGTAAATTTTGATTAATTGAATTTATATGGGTTTTAGTTAAAAAGAAAGATGTAGAGTGGCTTCTTTAAAAGATTATTGTTTACCTATACTTTGTGTTTTTAAATTAGTTAATAAATATATCATAATGATTCTCTTTAAAGGAAGTATTTATTACTTCGTGTAAGGATTAATATTTTTACTTATCAAATATTTTGTTTTTATTTAATTATTTAATTAATATAAAAATATTTATTGTCTTAGCTATTTTATAAATGTTTTTTTTATTCGTGCATTGATGTGGGTTTAGTCGACTATCAAGTGATCAGTATTGAATATGAACAGCGCAAACTTATATGTGTAATTATATATGCACAGTAGAAGTGGAAACAAGTGGTCAAAGGTAAAGTAGTTCATATTCAAGCTAGTCTAGATAGGGTAACAAGATTTTAATTTTTTTTTTTTTCCTTCTTGCTTATTGTTAGGAGCGTTTTTTTTTTTTCATGTTAATATTTTGATGGGATCTAGTTTTTGTTATAGCGTTATAGCAATGTTGCAAGTGCTTGATGTTGTAGTCTGCATTAAGGAAGCTCGTCTTGTTGGTAAGGGTGGATTTCAATGTGAAATAATAATCTTGCAGAAATTCAATTGCATAGATCATGATTTCTAGGGAGAGATGATTTTTACGTGGTAGTGGCTCTAGATTTATTTTTCACATAAACTTTCATTTAAATTATGTGGGTTTTTTTTTGTTGTGTAAAATAGATTAGAAGTTATGTTTTTGTATTGTTGCATATCGTGAATGTGGCAAATGATTGATGTGAGACTAATTTTTTTGAAAATTCAAGAACATTTGTTACATGGAAAGTTGTGAACCTTGTAAAGTTTTTGTGTTTGTGGATTGATGTTAATGTTTAAATTCATTACAAGTCTTTGTGTCTAGGGTTAGCAGTGTCGCATGTGTTATCGACTTATTTGTGTAGGAGGTACCATAATTTTTTACTCTCGTTCATTTAGAAAATATTTAATAATTTTTGTTTCTTAAATCTTGCAACTTTTTAGTGTTGAGATAGGGTTGGTTTACAAGTGATCAATGAAACATTAGCTTTGGTTGATGGTCATAGACTTTTAAATTATTTTCCACTTTGAGACCAATTAATTGTCTAATGATCTAAAGCGATTGAGTAGTCTGAAGCAATTATGTTTACAAAATTCATTATGGTCTTATGATTCCAAAAATGAAGAAACTAGGTTTTAAGACTTACACAGGGATATCAAAACTAATAACATGTCAAATTTATAAAATTTTGTAGCTACTTACAATAGACAATGTTTTTTAATTAGCATTAACTCCATTACAGCATGAGAATAAGTATTTGAACAATATTTGGCATTTTGTCAGCTGCCACATATTGCAATTTGTCATATAAGAATAGAAAAAAAATTGAAACGACAATTGTGATATTCTACTTACATGCATTGAATTCATAGATCATATTTTTCTTATGTTATGCTCTTGGATTTTGGGTATAGTTTAGTTTTTTCTTTTTCAAGGTAAGCATTTCATTTTTTTAAACAGAAAATTTTTTTTGGTACATGGCATAGGGCATATTACATAAGACAAATCAATTTCTCTATAGTGAATGTGTTGGTCTTTTGCTTTGTGGCATAGACTATAGACACATTATATCTAGCCCATGTAAAGCTAGAGTTTACAATGGGCCCATATGCATGGGTCGACTATTGTTACAAAAATAGAACTTGTAGATTGTATGAGATTAGTTGTATTCTTCCTATTGTTTGGTGACTAGCTTTGGCTCATATGTAATGCCATCTTTTTTGCTTTTTAATATATCTATGTGTAGGAATAAGTTTCAAATTAGTTAGTTTTTTATTAATGAACCAAACAATTTGAAATACATATTACATTGATATTATAGAGTTTTTGATATAGTTTGATACATAAATTTTAGCATATTCTTTGGAGTGTTGTAAGATGACAAAGAAATAAAATGTGTAAACTTTGAATGTTGCATTTTTTGCTCAATGATGTGTCAATATCGTACCTATTTCCTATATCTAAGATCACTTTCAAGAAACTTTTCCTCAACGTGTCTTTTACCATTTTATCATATCACAAGTTAGTTTCATCTACACATTCTTTTTATTAATTATATCATTTAATGAATTTAATTAATCATAATTGTGTCTGACATTCGTGTCTTACCAATTCACCTACTCTTTGTTTTAAATGAGAAATCTCTTTAAATTATTTCATCGTGATAAGCGAGTAGAAATTCAATTTAACTTTTAATCACAATCCTTCTCATTGGACAGTCGTCAGGTTATATGCATAGTGGCTTTGTCAAAATATCTATTTTTTTTGCTATGTTCATAGTCCAAAGGAATTTAGTTGTTCAAAAAAAAAGTCTTTTAATTTTAGTAGCTATTCAATTAGTCTTCCTTTTTTGTCAATAAAATCTACATGATTTACTTTTACTAGTTATTTAGTTAATGTCATTTTTACATGTATACATGAACTTGGAATAGTACATTAGATTGAAAAAAAGGGTCGCTAGCCAACAAAATTAAGGTGTACATTTTACCATATATTTGTAATTATTTTCTTTTGAAAGCAATAGATTTTACTTTTAGTAATCGATATAGACAGTATGAACAAAGACTGAAAAACTCGATAATCATATAAGACTATGAATAATGAATAAGGAATCAATACAATAACATTGATAATGCTCTTAGTGATCATCATATTTTTCGAGGTAAATCATTTAAATACAATATTGGTGATTGCCTCTTTGACATGTTTCATATACTATTACATTTCCAATATACACCCTTACAACTAAGAAATAGTGTCATTGACTATTTATTAAATTGTTTGCATGTTGGTGTTGTAACTGTAATTAAATGGTATGAACTAAAATTAGATCCTTGTGAACTATTCATCTTACATGGAATTCATGATAAACATATGTATTTTCATAGAATGCATCTATTTGTGTCGTACAACTCTTTTGCAAATGAAATTGGTTTATAGGGAGATAATTTATGTATACATTAGCTAACTAGATGGCTAAATATACAAATATGCATTTAGTCATTTGCAAAAAAATTGTTATCTATGTTTCAATGAACAATGCCAAAATTTTCCATACTCGGTCATGTTCTATGACATGAATCCTATTTGTGGTCATCATGAGTCATTGTATTGCAAGAAAAATAACCAATACACAATGTCATATGTGTGTATTCAATTATCTAATATGTGCATTCATCTTGGATCGTATTAGATAATGATTTCACAACAAATGCAAAGTAATGGCTTGTATAGACTTACTAAAACTGATTCGCATTGTGGTAAAAGCTTACTCAATTCAATTTGTCAATTGACAAATTTTGAATTCAATATGTAATACCTTCGTTGTTATATAGCCCATTCATTTTGCAATACGGTATTGTGTCAAGATAAAAAGGCATTATCTTACATCGAAACAAAGTTATGTTCTAACTTCATACAAAATGCAAACAAAATCTCAAGATGGGAAGACTTTATTGTAAACTTGGCAAGGCCATTCAATCAAACTAACATTGACGAAGGTGACTTCTGCTTTGAGTGGATGTCCATATTTCTAAATGCAAAATTCTATCTTTGATCAGCTCATTCAATGTGTTAGGCAAAGACGTACTCGAATTCTCTACAACTAATAAGAAACTATAACATAGTCTTCTTTAAAATAGACACAAATCATGCTCACTATAAATCATTAATAGAGATATGCCTAGCAGACACTAGCATTATAAATTATAATATATATGAGATTACATCAGCTACTGCATTTTAAAAATATATTTTTTCTCTAAAGTATTTTGCATAAAATCTAGGGACAATTACAAATCAAAAATATATAGATAACGCGGAGGATAATTACAATACAAATGAGATAACATCACTTAGTGCATTTAAAAAATATTTTCATTCTCTAAAGTATCTTGCACGTGATCGAGGGAAAATTGTGCATTAAAAATGTATAAAGGACAAGGACAACAAAACAAAGTGCCCGTTGAGTAAGACTCTGATAACATCTTTATGTATGTTCAAATGCATTGTGCGTAGCCAGGAAAGTAATGCAACAAGAAAATTCATAAAAGACCTTCACGATACACCAAAACATGTATGTTTGATTTGTAATAAACTACATTTCAAATATAACATGATAGATTTCAAGCAAACAGAAATAGCAACATATGCAAAGCTAATACAAATGGAAGAAACTGTCATGAAAAAAATATGCATCAAATGTAATAATGCATTGAGAAATGGAATTGCTCCCGAATTTACAATGCCTCAACATATTTGGTTAAATGCACCTTTGACATATGTTTAAATGCTAATAGATCTAGAAGAGCTTCTTATTTCATTATGGATTATTTTTTCATAAATTACATAATTAAGATATAAAAAACTTAAAATTGAACTAACTGATGCAATTATCAATGTGTCATCTAACATTATCATAGTGTAAAAGGCATTACCGCACTTGGTTGATGAATCATCTACAATTGTTATTGAACTAAAAAGAAAATTGGAATACAAGAATGCATACCAAAAAGGGAAGGTTCATCCAAATATTATCATGCATGCTCTAAAGCAATTATGCAAAAGAAAATTATATTGATTTGAAAATGTCAAATTATAAAGGACTGCAAACAATCATTACACACTAATAACAATATCGATCTAGACATCATTGGCACTTTAGAAGAAAGTGAAAAAAGTGATTAAGATCAAGAATGCACCACCACTTTCACTATGGTACATGGATTCATAGAATCAAGATGCATTCATCACTTACAAGATAACAAGATTTAAGTTGCACCAACAAAATACCTACCACATGGAATTTTCAAAGACAAGTATGTTGAGGAAATAAACTTCCCAAAATAAAGAAAGATATAAGACCTGTCAGTAATTATAGTCTGGCCATAAAACCCTAGATTGAATTCACTTATTTCTTCTTATGAATTATTATTGATAACTAGATTGATTCTACATACATATATTATTATTATTACCATGTGTATACATAAGAGTAGAAAATATATCACTTTCATGCTTTTGAATCCATGATCTTATTAGAATTTTAACTAAGTTATTTAGATTTCAAAGTTTGGTATCTGCATCATTTTATATAAGGAATTTGAAGTAGGCATGGATGATTATAATTATTGTTATTTTATGCATTTTCATTAACTGTTGTAGGAGGATCCTCTCATAGCACGGGATAACTACATGGATTTTGATCCCTCTTTGGAGTATTGATAAGTATGGAGTTATAAAAACCTAGATTGAATTCACTTATTTCTTCTTATGAATTATTATTGATAACTAGATTGATTCTACATACATATATATAATTTTTATTGATAAGAAGAAATAAGAAATTACTATTATTATTATTATGTCCTAATTATTATTATATAATTATATATACATATATAATTATTTATTCTACATACATACATAGAACCAAGAAAGTGAAAAAAGTGATTAAGATCAAGAATGCACCAACACTTTCACTATGGTACATGGATTCATAGAATCAAGATGCATTCATCACTTACAAGATAAGAAGATATATCACTTTCATGCTTTTGAATCCATAAAGCATATTGTAGTCTTTTCAAATGTATCAAATGTAATAATGCATTGAGAAATGGGAGAGGGTCCCTAGGATCTCTTTCTTTCCTTTTGTAACATATTGTAGTCTTTTCATCCAAGGGAGGTGATGAGGGTCATCAATCCCATTCATTTAATAGTACATGTCTCTGTCTGCTTAAGATTATTTATTTGTTTTGTGTTTTTACCTATAGGGGTCCTAATTTAACCTGTAGAGTCAAATTTGGTCAACAAATTGGTGACTCATAAGGGTAGTCTGCATGTTATACTAAATATTAGTAGCCTTATCCAATCCATGGGCTCTTGTCTCTTTCTCTCTCTTCTCCCCCCTTCTCTCTGTATACCATTGAGTTGAAACTTGCCAATGATTGAAATTATCAGGAACACTAGGTAAGAAGACCAACTCAATGGTATACTTGTTTATTTGGAAATCTTTGTGAGGAATTGAGAGAGTGGATAAAGAAAACAAAAAATCTACCCCATCATTATATTCTATTAGAAATTCTAAGCTATTTCTCTCAGTGATCATCATTGGATTTTGGTATAGCTTGTCGATTCTACTAATGAATGATATTTTGACATTGTTTTCTACCTAACATACAAAGAATGTCCTTTGCACTTGGATGCTAAACAATGAATAATGGTTAAACTACAAGCTAATAAGTATGTCATATGGGATGGCACTCTTTTCAAGAAAAACATTGATGGATTTTTTTAAGGTGTGTTGATAAGGAATAGTAAAATAAATTATTGTAAGCTTTCCACAATCAAGCCTATGGATGGAAATTTTCTACCAAGGTAACAACATATAAAATACTTAGAAATTCATTAATATAATTGAATCATATATATATAATTTATCTTGATCTTACAAACACACCTTAAAAATTAATATATGGTACAAAATAGGATTAACCCTAATTCTATTTTATTTTAAAAAGATAAGGGCTAATTATTATTATATAATTATATATACATATATAATTATTGATTCTACATACATACATACATATATAGAACCAAGAAAGTGAAAAAAGTGATTAAGATCAAGAATGCACCAACACTTTCACTATGGTACATGGATTCATAGAATCAAGATGCATTCATCACTCACAAGATAAGAAGATATATCACTTTCATGCTTTTGAATCCATAAAAAGTTTTTGACATCACTCGATTCAAATTTGGGTATGCATATGTGTCAATACCATATGAGTATACCTCACCTGCATTGGTGGATATATTAAACTCTATGATGTAGGCATAATAATTGTACTATGATCTGTAACTAAAAACTATGCAATATATGGTAATGGTGTTTCTTTCTTCACTAAGCTCACCTTATTAACTAGGAATGAATATGTTAGTTTAGTGTGCACTAACTCTAGAGGATTGCACCATCTCATAGATGTACTATCATGTCTCTAGGTATGTTGAAAGTAACTTATGTAGGATAACCACCTAAGTTGTTGTAAATGATTTATATTTTAATGTTCTTGATGACTTTTTCTATTCCTTATCCATACAGATTTAGAAAACCAAACATGGGTACTAAATATGACTTTAGTTTAAATACTTATAAATGTATCAAATCATTATCTACTTTGATGTAAGATGATGTTGGACATAAAATGACTATATCTTCTTATCTTGTAAGTGATGAATGCATCTTGATTCTATGAATCCATGTACCATAGTGAAAGTGTTGGTGCATTCTTGATCTTAATCACTTTTTTCACTTTCTTGGTTCTATGTATGTAGAATCAATAATTATATATGTATATATAATTATATAATAATAATTAGGACATAATAATAATAATAATAATAATAGTAATTTCTTATTTCTTCTTATCAATAATAATAATATATGTATGTAGAATCATGGTAACAATAATATTAATGGTTCACCGATAGGTATGGTAATAAAATAAAGGTAAAATGGGTACCCCCAAGTGAGGGATCTCATAGACAATGGTTCAAATTAATTAAATATAATAACATTTGAGATGCATGATATTCAAAGGTTCCTTGAGATCTTGTCCATCTAGTGTAACCAGTCTATATACCCTAGAACCATAATTTGTACTAACCAATTTACCTCTTGGGGTAAATTTTTATCTCTAAGAGTTGTTGCTAGCTTGAGAGCTAATGGTTTCTTCTTGATGTGTCTGCAATTGAATTCTTCCTCCTTGTCCTTTTCCTCTGTAAGTTCTACCTATGACCCTTACATTTTGAGGTCATTTTCTTACTATGGTAAATTTATACCTTATTTTGGATGTAAAGATCTAGGCCTTTATGCCCCCTATATACTTTCTCTATGCTAGATCCTTGTTGCCATGTGTCTTCCTCCTTGCAGGTTGCTTTAGACACCTTTCAATTCTAGGCTATGTAGATTGGCTTGGAATAGAGCAAGGCCTAGAGTGGGAAAAAAGGCATCTATGTTAGGGATATAGATATATGTATGGAAGCATAGAAATGCCTAATATTTCCTTTCCTTATCCAAATTATTTTGATAATTAAATTTCAAGGATCTCTAAAGTATCTAAGATATTTCTAAGATCTCCTAGTGGGTTCAAAGTAACAATAGAAAATAAAGAGTCACTCTTTGCATAAAATTATCATTTGAAGAAGTCAAAGCCTTATATATTATTTAATAAATAATAATTTATCACACTCTTTTTATCTAAATAGATCTACATAAAAAATATGCATCAAATGTAATAATGCATTGAGAAATGGAATTGCTCTCGAAT
This sequence comes from Torreya grandis, assembly GCA_037957365.1. Classification (NCBI taxonomy): domain Eukaryota; kingdom Viridiplantae; phylum Streptophyta; class Pinopsida; order Cupressales; family Taxaceae; genus Torreya; species Torreya grandis. The sequence goes on from JARHVA010000516.1 coordinate 3,057,855, forward strand.
TTACAATGCCTCAACATATTTGGTTAAATGCACCTTTGACATATGTTCAAATGATAATAGATCTAGAAGAGCGCCTTGTTTCATTATGGATTATTTTTGCATAAATTAGATAATTAAGATATAAAAAACTTAAAATTGAACTAACTGATGCAATTATCAATGTGTCATCTAACATTATCATAGTTTAAAAGGCATTACTGCACTTGGTTGATGAATCATCTACAATTGTTATTGAGCTAAAAAGAAAATTGGAATACAAGAATGCATACCAAAAAGGGAAGGTTCATCCAAATATTATCATGCATGCTCTAAAGCAATTATGCAAAAGAAAATTATATTGATTTGAAAATGTCAAATTATAAAGGACTGCAAACAATCATTACACACTAATAACAATATCGATCTAGACATCATTGACACTTTAGAAGAAAGTGAAAAAAGTGATTAAGATCAAGAATGCACCACCACTTTCACTATGGTACATGGATTCATAGAATCAAGATGCATTCATCACTTACAAGATAAAATGATTTAAGTTGCACCAACAAAATACCTACCACTTGGAATTTTCAAAGACAAGTATGCTGAGGAAATAAACTTCCCAACACTTTTTTATGGTGACCCGCATGACAAAAACATTACAAGTAAATTTTAATACATGAAAATTGTTCAATAGGAATTTCAACAAAAAAATTATGCATTTACATATCACATTACAAATCTATGTTTCAAGACAAAGAAAATTATCATTGAGCAAGGGGCTACAACAATGTGGGTGAGAATTAGAAAAGGTAAACTAAAGGGAAGAAAGCTTGTATCAAAAGACATACTTAGAAAAAAATAATAAAAATCTGATATTGGGTATATTGATTTTTTTTTAAATATGGATATCCCCAGATTATTTATAACAACTATGAAAAATTGCATTTGTGATGATACACTAATTAGGGCCATCGATGTTTTTTGTTACATTCTTTACTGTTGAACATCTATGGCAACCACTACAAATGTATTATCCAAATTGCATAGTAGACACAAAAAACAACAACAAACAAAAAAAGATAATGCATTTGATATGATTGACCATATTTACTTGATTGCAAAAGATCCTATCACATGTACACGATATTATACACATAGAATTAAGGCAATGCTAAAAATGATATACAAAGATCAAATTTTCTTTGGACACTTACAAGATCATTTTTTAGTTATAGATTTCTAAAATCAAGGAAGTCAACATACACATTTTATGTTATAGACCAAATTTTTGCCAATTTATGAAAGGAATGAAAAAATTGATATTATAAGATTTATCGATAACTATATAACTTGTGATGCAAATATACTTGATTTAAACATATCCATAGTACATGAACATCACCATACTATAAGTTGCAAAAAAAAAAGGCACACTGTCGATACAACTTCCATGTTCCTCTAATGTGAAAAATAATTATCCTTGAACCATGTTTAGAAATAGATGACTTAGCTATCAAACACTCAATACATATCTACAATAATTTGGAGAATAGACATTACCATCATTCTATAACATTTAGCATGGTTTTTACGAAATTAGAAATTAGTGAAAGTAAATATATACAAGCAATACATAGTACGCTTAAACAACTAAAAAAATTCTTGCAACAAAGCCATTGCATGCATGGACAAATAACTTTTGTAAAAAAAATACCACATTTATGGAAAGTAAATACATATATCTAGTATGTGCTTAATAGTTTAGTTACGACATCTTATTGCACATCTTATATGATAAAAACTCGATGTGTCATTGACAAAAGCATTTCAATGAATCCACAAAGAACATCAAGTGACATAAAAAAATGTCATTCAAATGATACGTAATCTTGGAAACACATTGCTTAATAGACAACAAATATCTACTTAACAAGTTGTTCACATAGTTTTGTCGTAGTCATTGAATAGTTGTTTTAGGAAATGCATATTCATAAATACAAGTCCATCAGACAAACACACGTTCATTCTAAAACCTCTAACACTTTTGAACATGAAGCTGATGAATCGGAAGATGTAATGTGCAAATCCTTAATAGATTATTATGTTCAATGCCCTTAAGCATTAACGAGCATTTATCTTATTGAATTTGTCTCTGAACACCAAAAAAATGCGAAAAAAGGCTACAAAATAAGCCACATGTTATTTGGTATATCAAGTATAATAAGCATATTGACATTGAAAATCATTGCAGAAAAAAATTATTATTATATATCCCCTTTAGAGAAAATGAAAGCAATTTAAAACATGGTTTTGATATGTGGATTTTTGCATATGTGTTCCATTAAAAAGATAGTAAAAATGAAGCCAAATTTACTCATGATATAGACTTTGTTTAGGGCAACATAGAAGGGATTATTGACAATACTAAATTTGACGATAAAAATGTTAACATGGTCAATACAAAACATGAAAATAGTATTGCTACCCATGAAAACTATGATTTGAAACATGATATATATTTATTCAAAGATTTGGATAAAAAAATACAATCTAGAATCTTTTGAAATAGTCGAGTTGTCATTTGTATCTGATAACTATGACTATTACAAAAGAAGAAGATCCTTGAATGAAGAACAATAGGTGACTATAAAATATGTAGCAATCAAAAAATGAAAATATATATTGAAACCAATTTACTTGTTTTTACTAGAGGTACTAGAATAAGCAAAATGTTTATTGCAAAATTGTTATATGAAATGCTATGTTGATTATATAATAATTTCATTGACAGTGGTCCGTTTAAGTCAAAGGGCCTAATATTGGCATACATTGGAAAGATAGCATGCAACATTGGAGGAATAACATTACATTTTGCATTCCTTCTACTTTTTAATAAATCAAAACTCACTTCACTTACCTCTAAGAAACTAGACATATTATCAAAGCACTACAACCAACTGTGTCTTATTTTTATAAATGAAATATCATTGGTAGGCTCACGCTTCTTGTATTCAATAGACAAAAGGCTACGAGATATAACACATATTCTTACAGCGTATTTTACAAATATAGATAATTTTTTGTGGAGACTTTTATCAAGTACAACCTGTAAATAATTTTATGATCTTCGAATATCCAAAACTAAATAATTAAATTATCCCCTATGACTTCTGGAAAACACATGTAAAAATATATGAATTACAAATAATAATTCATCAAATTGGCAACAACTTTATAGCAATTCTTAACCATCTATAAACATCATAAACATACACTGACATGAATTATATGAATCAAAATTATTTGTGAGTTGCGCCTGATAGCCCAATATTTCCCTTTTTTTTTCAAGATGTTAATAAACATAATGCTCGAATGTTATTTGTTATACCAGGAAATACTATTACTATTCATGTAATTGATGAACAAGAAATTGTATATGAAGGTAAATAACCATGTCACCGATCAACAATAATTTTTCCCTTTATTATATTAAAACTTGGAATGTTGGTCAAAATATATGTTGACAATTATGACGTTGAAGATGGCCTAGTTAACGGGTTGGATGGAACATTCAAAGCATATACTATCGATAATGATATAGATGTAGTGTGGATTAAATTCAATGATCCTTCTATTGGACATGATAATGTGCAAATTTGGCTCACCTATGTCATGGCTCTTGTTGAAAGGATTGGAATCCAATCTTGCACGTTGCAAAGCTTATACATGACACATGTAATAATTGTACACAAATAATTTTCAATATAATTAGCGTGTGCACACATAATACATAGATCTCGAGGTCTCATGCTTAATGGCCTTGTATTTGACCCTATCAGAGTCAAACAACATGGCTTAGTATACACATCATTGTCTCATGTGAAATCAATTAAGTCAATGTATTTATTGTCTCCATTAACAATAGAAAATTTCAAGGTCAAAGAAAATAGAATAATAGACATGTCCCAGCTACGGGCACATGTAAAATGCCAATCAGAAAAAAATAAACAGATTAAATAAAAATTATCACATATTTATCTCATCATTGAACACAAAAAACTTACTAGTGCACATGCAAGACATCCTCAATGATTATGACATGATGTAATTTGACATTTTGTGTTTGCAAGATGCATACATTGAAAACATTGTATTTGACTATGTACTAACATTTTTACTACATTTCAATGTTTGGCATTCATGGGATCATGATTTACATTAAAAAACACATCTACATTTATGAGACTATGCAATACAAAGTAAGTAATGTTGAGGTAACAGTGGAAATTATCATTAGCAATATGCATGTGATCGTAATTGCTAATGTGTATGTAACACCAAATGCAAATATCTCATATATCCTTTTTGTTATCAATTACACATTGAAAAATCCAAGTAGAGTACAATACACATTTATTATAGATGATTTTAATATTGGTATTAGAAAGCAATATAAAAATTAATAAATGATTGAATAGTACATGGAAGCCTACAATATGTATTTTTTACTTGAAAAGGAAAATGCATTGTCAAGACCCATTATCGATCACATATGATCAAATGTTCAAATACAAAAAGAACGTGTCTTTATACTATATTGATATTGGAGTGATCACGATATTCTGTACTTAGTCTTATGTGATATGTATATGAAACAACTCAATAAGAAAACAAAGGATTAATTTAGCAAGGTACTTTTCAACATTACTTGTATGTGTTTTGCATGTAAATAAAATGAACTCATGTACCTAGACATCTCATTGTTTTAACTTTTTTGCTCACTTAATTGTACTATTGTAGTTAACATGAAGAGGATAACAAAAAATCCTTACAATAATCAAATAGCACAAAAAATAGTAAAAATGTAAACATCGATAAAATTATAGTTTTTTTCGAATTTTATGTCATTTGATAATTGTATGCATTTACATTTCACTTGTTTTTTTGCAACAAAATACCAATATCCCCCACTTTGATCTCGATCAATGATCTTAATAGTTGTAAGACATGAGACTTCTTTGAATGAGATGTGCTCATCACATATAAGACAATGTTGTAAAGAGAACAGAACAAGTAATTATTGTAGGTAGATCTAACATACATTAACAACAAAATTGTTATTACACTGAACGTACCCAACAACTTCATTCGAATGCATGAACAAAAAATTGAGCCATGAAAAATTATTCATATTTATCATTTTTCTATTGCTCCTAAAATAGTTTATGATCATGGAGATTACAATACAATACTAATAGCAAAAGAATTCAACTAAGTGGAAAACATACCTCCTATTTGCATGGAATATAGGTTCATTCCTGATACAATAATCAACCAACTCTTGACGAGCATTGAAGCCTATGCAAGTTGCAATATTGTTGCAATCGTTACATGTGCCAAAAAAACTGATATACGACTCATTCTATAAATAAAGATGGCAATATTGAAGATGACATAATAAATGTAAGCTTCTACTCACATAAATACTTCACTTTTTTTAATGCACATTTTCAAATCATGAAACTAAATTACGCTCTAAACATAACATATTTACCTATTTGGAAGTTTTTAGTGCCTCTTTTTAGTAATTGAACAAAAAACACTTGCCAATGAATTTCCAATGTACTAGTTTAAAAACCTATTCAAACGACAAGGCACAGGCAGAGCTCTTAGAAAGAGTCAAACAACATTCATCACACTGTTGAAGGCTACAAATTTTGTCGAATACTTGTCTTCAATATTGGCTACAAAATTAGAGGTAGGTCACATGTCTATTTATGTTGTTTTCATCCAATACTGGTCTCATTGTTTCTATCTAGGTTGCATGTTATCACAAATTATATAACTGAATGTTGGAACGAAGCTTGCACATGCAACAAGATAACTAGATGTTTGATTCAAGGCCTAAAAACTTATAGCAATCCATTCCTCAAACACTAATAAAACCTATGGATTTATTACTAATGTGATCACTTTAATGTGACTTTTAAAATATTTTTTAAATTACAGTTACATTTTTTTGATAATATATTTAGCCATACTTTGATTATTAGTACAATGTAATGTTTAAGTGTTCTACCAGGCAAATACAACACGTTTGTTACTTTACCTAAGTTTTTAGCCAATGTTATCTCAGTTTCTCTAGCACTAGAACATACTTCTTATTACCATGTTTTTGTGCTAGATCAAGTAACATATACTTCAGGCATTATAACATGAGCCTAATTTTTAGTCAACATCTTAATTATTGATAACAAATACATGGCATCTATTTTCTAAGACTTATATTTGTTATTATCAATCCTTGCTTCAATTAACACCACCAATCTTAATATGTGCAAGTCGAGGAAACATTGAAAATATCAAACATATATTCAAAGCCATTTTAAGTTACCTACAATAACTATAGCTCCATAGAGTAATCCATGCAACTTGTGAACACCACAACTTTTAACTATCCTCTATGTAATCAATAGAGTTTGTGTGCATATACCCATCTCCTTAGTTGCAATCTAAAAATAGTGAAAATTGTTACCATACAATGCAATCTGATAAGACTACCACTCAAGACAGTGTTTCTAGTATTGACTAAACTCTCATATGACAACTACATGAAAGACAAAACAAGCATAATTTACATGTTGTAAGGATTTTCACTGCAAGTAAAATTCACTCTCAACAAAGAAATAGTTATTCTAGGAGTTGATGTAATAAACAAAAATTGATGTATGTGATATATTCTTAAGCTTTTTTTGTTTTGCTTTGAACTCTTAATCTAGATACTTCTAACATTTTTTTCTTTTTTTGACCATTTCACAAGAAAAACTACATGTTTCAAGAATCATCTACATTATGCCCTATGCATGGTTCCCGACTAACCGTTATGCTTTGCCTTTTTTTTAATTTATAGTGTATATAGACATATCAACAACTTTTGTAATTAGTATGGACTCATGCATCAGACTTGTCCAGTACTCTGATACCTTTTTGTCTTTTGAAAATTGTTGCATGTCCATTGACAAAAAAAATATTGTTCATGGTCTTTAGAACTTGTTTTTTAAATTAGTTATGTAAACACTCTTTGTTTATATATACTATTATTTCATTATTGGTTTGATCTAGCTCTTTTGCCTTATATACATTTCAAAGCTAATGAAATGACTAATATAATCCATAAAACATTTGATCCAATTTTATTTTAGTAAAGAGAACAAAATACTTTATTTGATTTTGTATTTTTATGTAATTGCATTATCTTTCTAGTCAAAAGTTTCCAAATCTTTATAACTAATATAATCCATAAAACATTTGATCAAATTTTATTTTAGTAAAGCAAAGACATAATTCCTTCAATTTTAAATTTTGAACTTTCAGGACTTGCAGATGTTATCATTAACATAAGATCAACTTTGAGCATTGTATCATTTTTTTGCATTGGACATTGGTTAGAGCCTAGACTAAAATGTGAATTCACTGTGATCTCTGCATTTAAGATTATTACACGACATGACCATGTATCGTTATTATAAAATGTGAATGGTTTCCATAGCAACCAACTCCAACATGTGTGTTGATTATGAACACTAGTTAATGGAAACTTTGGTGCGTGTTTTCACATAAAAACATGCCTTTACACATATCAACTTACAATTGCCTATGTTACCTTGAAAATTCTTATTTGACATTTCTAGCTCCTTCTCAGGTTTCAAAAACTTAGCATAAGTCTTCTAGGAATTATGTTTACCTTTATATTCTTAAATAGGCTTTAGACTGTATTATATAGGCCTGGTGATTGAAAATTGCTAATAATTCTCATTGTAGGGATTACAACACCTAAAAACCACTTTCAACAACTTTCAATTATCCTTCCTCAACTTTCAACCAAGTTTCAAATCATTTGAAGCAATGCATGTCAAGATATAAGGATTTTACCCTGACTAACATTTAATGGACCCAAGAGCAATTATAAAATGAAACCTCACTTTATATAATTGGTTTTTCACCTTTTAAGACTTGATCACTCTCTAGTTGCATCCACCTTACCTTCCTATCACTTGTGATGTTTGAACAAACCTGAATTGCTAAAAACATTTTTTTTCTCTCAACTGTTACAAATTAACTGTGTATGCAAACCCAAGAGGAGATATTTATCAAATACTTGGAATTTATCAACTATTAAGCGTTCCTTTTTATCAAATGAAGCTATCTGAATGTTTCCCTGACCTTATCAATCAATTTTAGACTCAACATTCACAAAAATACATAAACAAATACCCTTTTCCTTTAAACTAAAACCATGTTCTATGTCTTACAACCTTGCAACATTTGTACACAATAAAAATAAAAATATAATTTCTCAGCACCAAGAGCATAAACTTGCATGTCTTTCAAGTATGAACTCCACATATATCCTAACAAAAGGCTTTGTTTATTCATAATTCTTTTAAACTATTACAAGATCCCTTGTAGACCCTTTTTCACAAATTTCTATAGCTCATTGAACATCATACAAACATGACATAAGATCAAATAACAAGCTAAAATCATGAACTTAGATGTTGGTAGTATTTCTAAATTCACCAAGTATCAAAAAGTGTCTTCTTTTCTTTTATTTATCCTTGAAAATTCGGTTCAACCCCTATAACATTATAAACTCTCCACACATATACTTACACCTTCAAGACCTGCAACTTTTAGACTTTCAAGCAACCTCCTCATCCTTTATAGTTTTCTTAACTCCTCCTAAAGTGGTTCAAAAATTATCTATTTCAACCACAAGTCTAAACTTGGTTTGGTCTTGAAACAAGACTTGTCTACGAGTAATGACTTATCCATCATACTAAATTTGATCTCTTTCCTACCTTGGATACATTTTAGATTGGTTTCATCATATATGTACATTAATTTGAAGATAAAGTGTCATTTAATACATAGGACTAGACCTTAGAGGTCCTTTACAAATAGACTAGGACATTTATAATGCACTAAATCCGCTCAAAACCTTTACAACCAATTCAAATTTTCAAAATTCTTTTTTGGCGAGAAAACGCAATATTGCTTCAAATAGCAATACAACAAACTCTACTAGTTTGAATACATTAAAAATGACATGACAAGATATTCAAAGGTGACACATAACCAATATCAGCCTATCTATGATGTGTCAATCCAAACACGCTAAATTTTTTATAGTTTGGTGATGTTTCTGCATCACAATCTCACACATGCATATTAATTTCATTCAAGTTCCCTAGAAACCCTTATATCTTCGTAGGTCCTAGACTGATGTGATTCAAAATCTCCTCCACGAAATTGATTTCAATTACCATATCATTGATTACTCAAGAAAATAGTCTCACTGTAATGCCCTTAGATATTGTGACTGGGAAGACTCTTGTTTGGAAATAGAATCCCATTCTACTAGGTCCTTTTCTAGAATGAGGATAAGTCATTGCAAAATAAAGTATCTGGTTTGATCAATTGTCTTTGATTTTTTAGTCCCTACTCAAATTTATGAAGTATCTAAATTCACTTTGTCCCTAGTAACTCATTTTACTTTTGTTTTTTGATCTCTTAAATTTATATCCTTATGAGTCTTCAAGGACACTTATCAAACTTATAAATACTTCTACCATCTAATTGCATTATCTTTCTAGCCAAAAGTTTGTAAATACTTATAACTAATATAATCCAAAAAACATTTGATCAAATTTTATTTTAATAAAGTGAATACATAATTCCTCTAATTTTTAAATTTGAACTTTGAGGGCTTGCAAATGTTATCATTGTCATAATACTAGCTTTGGGCACTGTATCATTTTTGTGCATTGGACATTGGTCACAGTTTGGTCTAAAATGTGAACTGATTGCAATGTTTGCATTTTAAATTCTTGCATGACATGGCCATGTTCAATTACTATAAAATGTGAATAATTTCCATAGCAACCAGTTCTCGCTCCTATGTTGATTATGAACACTAGTGAACAAAAGCTTTGGTGTCTGTTTTCACATAAAAACATGCCTTTTCACATATCAATTTGTAACCACCTCTATTACCTTTAAAATTCTCACTTGATATTTCTGATTCCTTGTCAAGTTTCAAACACTTAACATCAGTCATATATAAATTATGTTTACCTATATACTTTTAAATTGGCTTTAGATTGTATTATACAGGACTATTGATTGAAAATTGCTAATAACTCCCATTGTACAAATTATAGCACCTTAAAACCACTGTTAACAACTATTAATTATCCTTTAATAACTTTCTACCATGTTTCAAAGCATTTGAAGGGCTCGACCTCAAGATATAAGGGATTTAGTCTTCTAAAAGACTAGGGTTTAACATACCTGAGAATAATTATAAAACAAAATCTCACTTTCTATAATTAGTTTTGGAACTTTTAAGACTTGATCACTCTCTATTTGCATCCACCTTACCTTCTTATCACTTATGATGTTTAAACAAACCTCAATTGCTAAAATCAATTTTTTTATCTCTCAACTATTACAAACTAATTGTGTATGCATACCTGAGAGGAGATATTTAGCAAAGTATCAGAGTTTATCAACTACCAAACATTATTTTATATCGGATGAAGATATCTAAATGATTAACTTACTGTATCAATCACTTTTAGACTCAACAATCACAAAAATACAAGAATGAGTACCCCTTTCCTTTAAATTGTAACCATGTTTTGTGTCTTACAGCCTTGTAACATTTATACATGTTTAATAAAAACAAGAATACAATTTCTCAACATTAGGAGCATAAAACTGCATGTATTTCAAGATTGAAACTCTAGAGATGTCCTAAAAAAATGTTTCTTTTATTCATAATTCTTCTAAACTTTTACAATATCCCATGTAGACCTTTTTACATAAATCTCTATAGCTCATGGAACATCACACAAACATGACATAAGATCAAGTAACAAGTTAAAATCATGAACTTAGATGTTCATAGTGTTTTTAAATGCATCAAGAATCAAAATATGTATTTTTTTCTTTTATTTATCCTTGAAAATTAGGTTTAAACCCTGCAACATTGTAAATTCTCCACACACAAACTTACAACTTTAAGACGCGCAACTTCTAGACCTACAAGCAACCTTCTTATCCTTTATTATTTTGTTAACACCTCCTAAATTGGTTTGAAACTTATCTCTTGCAACCATAAGTCTAAACTTGGTTTGGTCTTGAAACAAGATCTCTCTACAAGAAATGACTTATCCATTATACTAAATTTGACCTCTTTCCTACATTGGATATATCCCAGATTGGTCTCAACATATATTTACATTGATTTGAAGATAAAATCATATTTATTACATAGGACTAGACCTTATAATACCTTTACAAGTAGATTAAGACCTTCACAACACACCAAATTACCTCGAAACCTTTACAACCAATTCAAATTTTCAAATTTCCATTTTGGTGATAAAGTGCAACATTACTCCAAACAACTGTACAAAAAACTCCACTGGTTTGAATACATTCAAAATGACATGATAAGATATTCAAAGGCAAGACACAACCAATCTTGACCTATCTATCACAACCTCACATCTGCATATTAATTTGTTATCCCTAGTAACTCATGTTAATGTTATTTTTTAGCCTCTTAAATTTAAATCCTTATGAGTCTTCAAGGACAACGATTAATCCTAAATGATGGGATTCAAGGACACTTATCGAACTTATAAAGACCTATACTATCTTCTAACATACTTTTTCCTCCCCTGGCTTTTAGTTTACATAATTATACTTCATGACATCTTAGTCGATATCATCTGATACCAAAAGTACATTTTCTATTATTTGATATTTATAACATGTGTAATCTAACTCATGGCCTGCATTGGAGATCGACCCTTGTAGAATTTGCACTGGATCAGATAATGCACGTTACTTTTTAACATCTCAGAGACATTACAATTAACCATGACCCCAAGATGCCTTTGTGGGATTTGCTTATCGACGTGATTAGATTATGTATATTATATACACAACACATCAATAAATAAATGTTTTATAGTCATAGGAGATTTTTCAAGACATATCTCATAATCATTTTCCATTGTATCTAATCATAGGTTTCACAATGCAATGTCATTGACATAATTAACGACTTAAGAGCCATGCAATAATTTACATGCAAATTCATGGAAACATTTCCAATATGCATAAAAAATCTTTTTTTTAAGTTAGATGAAAATTTTATAAAACAAGTTCTCTTAGCTTCATGTATCAACAAGTGCCTAGAAATAAACATTGTCCAAACTAGTATCAATATGCATGAGAATAATCTACTTCAAGTGAATGTATAAAAACATAAAATAATGCATCAGACTAATTTTAAGCAATCCTGTAGTCTTTCCCAATTTTTATACCATGTCTCAATATCCTTAGATTTGTGAGACTAACACATAGGATTTTAACATGTTTCACTTAACATTTATATGTTTTCCCCCATGGTATACACTTTACACGGTGTTGTACAATCACATATGGACACATGGCAACATCAAAGGCACCTCAGGTTCTTGATAAGAACGGTCACCTCTAGGCACCCAAACAATCAAGATGCAACCATGTGGTAGCATCCCAATTGCCCCATTGTCTTGGCAATCCCTAACACCTTAGGGATCCTGGGTTCCCCAGATGCTGCCATGTAGAAGTATCTCGAATGTCAGAGTGATCGCTCTTGACCAGGTTTGCCAAGACCCCAGGCCAATGGGCATGCTACATTAAAATAATTGTCTTGAAAACTTCAATTCAACCATATCTTTGCCTATATGATTACATATATTTTTGAAACTTTTTAGATGCCATACATGGTCATACCTGACTAAAAAATAACAGGGCAAGCTTTGAGATTTTTTTTAGATTTTTGAATTTTGCATGTTAACTTCAATTATGAGTTGAGGATTATTTATGCACTTGTATGTAATTATTTTATTTATTCAATGAGAATCAAAAAGAATATTCTTGTTATATAATTTTTTATTTTATTCTTATTGACAATTTTGTTTGCAATTTTTTATTTTCGTCACCTGGTCTATTGCATTGGATGCTTTCCAAGTGGTAACATTTTGGGTGCCTTGATGTTTAGACAAACCCAGACATGTCTAGGAATGCAGGTGCTTGGGATGTTGCCATGTGGTAAAATTTTATGTACCTTGATGTCTCGAGAAGGCTAGTCACTAGTGGGGACCCAAATGTCCTAGATTAGACTATGTGGTAGCATGCTCAGTGCCCCCAGTGTCTCGACAAGCCCCATTGCCTCCCAACACCTAGGTGCCCACAATGCTACCACATGGCATCATCTTGAGTTCCCCAGGGTCTTAGCAATCCCAATCACCTCTAGGCACCCAAACATCTGGATGTACTTGGTATTTATTTATGCACTTGTATGTAACTATTTTATTCATTCAATGAGAATAAAAAAGAAGTTTGTTTTTATACATTTTTTGATTTTATGCCTATTGATAATTTTGCTTGCAAATTTTTATTTTCATCACCTGATCTATTATGCCAGATACTACCAAGTGGTATCATTCTAGGTGTCTTTGGTGTTTGAACAAACCCATACATGTCTAGGAACATGGGTGCCAATGATGTTACCACATGATAGCATGTCAGGTACCCCAGTATCTTGAGAAGACTAGTCACTGGTGGGAACTCAAATGCCTAGGATGCGGCTATGTGGTAGCATTCATGGTTACCCCGATGTTTCAACAATCCCCATAACTTTTTGGCATTGAGTGCTTGCAATAATGCCACATGCCATCATCTTAGGTATCATGGGGTCTCGACAAGCCTAGCCACCTATATGTGCCCAAACATCCAGGATGCACTTGAGGTTTATTTATGCACTTATATGTAAATTTTTTATTCATTCAATGAGATTTTAAAAAATTACTCTTATACATTTTTTTAGTTTATGCCTATTGATAATTTTACTTACAATTTTCTATTTTCATCCCCTGATCTGTTACACCAGATGCTACCAAGTGGTATAATTTTGGGTGCTTCCAGTATCTTGACAAGCCTAGTGATGTCTAAGAACATGGATACCCAAGATGCTACCATACGATAACATGTCGGGTACCTTGACGTCTCAAAAAGGTCAATCACTAGCAAAGACCTAATCAACTAGGATGCAACTGTGTGACAGCAGCCTAGGTGCCCCACTGTCTTGGCAAGGGATATTTTTGAAACTTTTCAAAGGTCATATGTGACCATACTTGACTAAAAAATAGAAGGGTGAGCTTTGTGTTTTTTTTAATATTTATTAATTTTGCATGTTAACTTCAATTATGAGTTGAGGTTTATTTATGCACTTGTATTTAATTATTTTATTCATTCAATGAGAATAAAAAAGAAGTTTGATGTTATAGAATTTTTGAGTTTATGCCTATTGATAAATTTGCTTGCAATTTTCTATTTTCATCACCTGGTCTGTTTCACTAGATATTGTCAAGTGGCAACATTTTGAGTGCCCCCAGTGTTTGGACACTCCTAGTCATGACTGAGAATATAGGTGATTGGGATGCTGCCATGTGGTATCATTCTAGGTGCCCCTGATGTTTGGATAATCTTAGTCATAACTATAAATACAGGTGCTTGGGATGTTGCCACATGGTAGCATGTCAAGTACCTTGGCATCTCGAGAAGGCCAATCACTGGTGGGGACCTAAATGTTTTAGATGTGACTACATGGTAGCATGCTTGGTACCCCCAATGTTTTAACAAGGCCCATCACCTCCCAGAACATGGGTGCCTATGAACCCACCACATGGCATCATCTTGGGTACTCAGGGTCTTAGCAAGCTAGGTCACCTCTGGGTACTCAGACATCTACGATGCAACCATGTGGCAGCATCCCAAAATCCCTTGTGTCTCACCAAGCCTTGACATATCTAGGCTCTCAGGTGCCCTAAATGCTACAACATACCAATATATTAGATGTTTGGGTGGCTACAAGGGATCATGATTATCGACACCCCTTAAAAAGTTTATTTCAACACATATACAAATAAAAAGCAATAAAGAATCTTGGTAACAACTATGAAGGACCAGGCCAAATCAATTTGCTACCAATAGTTGTTAAAGCTACTGAACATTTTAGAGCCACCTTTTTAGCACTAGTCATCATCTCTCTCACCCAATGACCAAGGGAGAATTAGAGCATAAAGAAATGTACAAAGAATCCTGGGTGAGTGGGGAGACAAAATGTTTCCACTTGTCATCATCTTGCTCACCTGATAACCTGATAATAAAGACATCATAGAGAAACATACATAGAATTTGGGGCAATTAGGTGGATAAGATTTTACCACCTATCATAATTGCACTCACCTGGTAGTCTAGTAGTAATGATGACATAAATTAAATGCATCAAAGATTGTGACCATCGCGAACCATCCACTTGTCACCATCCCACTGACCCAAAGCATACTCTTCTCCCTATATATCTTATTGACAAGGACATGCAGGCTGGGTTCGAGAAGGTAAAAATGGGACACCTATCTTGAAAATATGATTAAACACCAAACAACCCATAGGAGAAGCCACATGGCATAAAAAATCCACATATTTATGAAATTAAAATAAGTATAAGAATCAAAATTCATTGATATACTTGATTCACACAGACCTAAAAATTAATGCATTCAATTTTTGTATCTAACATAGCCAAAGTAATATATCATGAATTACTATTTTTAGTTTAATCGCATTGCTTTCAAGCCATTTAGACTATTTCAAATTTAGAGTTTGAATTACATATTATAAATCTGGGACTCCATTGTGACCCAAGGTATTACTAGCTTCACACAAATCGAAGAGTTATATAAATAGTGTCAATGGCATCTTCATCTTGTGTCTTAATTCCTTCAACTTATTCAATCGCAAGCATAAAGGAATTCATAAACACATCATTTGATTTAGCAGCCTTGAATCATGAATTCAAGCATTACTCAAAGGTTTGGGACATTGTCGAGGTTGTCCAGCCCTGCAAAGTAGAGAACTAGCTCTCCCTTTTCACACAAAGATACATGGATGATTTGTTAGCAATAAAATTAGTTGGACTCCATAATGCCACGACCAAACCAGAGGTGTTACCCTATATAGACTTGCTCTTTTATTTATTTTTTAATGGAAAACTTACAAGGAAAATACTACACTATAAGTTGAACATGACACCATTGGCCTATATCAGTAGCAATGCCTTCCAAAAATATCATAGGCTTTCCATGCCCAACATGACCTACAATAAGATATAATTAATTTATGGCCGTAGAGCAATAATGTCATTATCAAATTATAGAAATGGGTGGCCAACCCAGGAAACTTCAGAATCTAGGGTCTGACCTCTGCCATTTCCATTGTTGCTTTTAGGCTAGGGGTTAGAATTGTAATGGCATTGTTGAACATAATATTTTGTATCTCACATATTTCTTACGTCAATACAGTCTGGGTTCCCTTACTAGATATGATTTTGACTTCAAGCCAAACCATTGCCTTAGGTGAAATCATTAGTTCAAATTTGATTTCGATGCTTACCAATTCTTAGAGTTTACCGAATGAGAATTTTTATATGATGTCCTATGTAGTGGATGTAGTAACAAAAAAAATACATGAATCACATGACATACCCTGACAATGATTTACTTAATACATGAACAATATGATATGTGATGGGTTTAATATCCTCTATGTGCATCAATTCAGGAAGAACATGAGAAGGATAACCATGACCTTCTATCCCATGGTATACCAAGCCATCTATGGCAAAAGCATGCCTTAGTTGTTTGATTGCATAAAAAGGACCATAAGGAAAAGTGGTGATTACTAGTTATACCCTGAGTACATAGTAATAAGAATAGAGGGCATGAGGATAGATTCCTTATACCTTCTAAGGATAGCCTTAGATAAGGTGGCCGAGCAGGAGATAGTTGCCTAGTTGGGTGATAGTGTTGGCATACTGCTAAGGAAGGCAAAACTAGAAGCATTTCATTCCACCCCTCTTAGTATTGGCCAAATGTAATGTGAGAGGTGGGAACATCTACCTATCGTTGTGAAAATTATAAACCATTATGGGTTCAAAAAGGTCCTTTTCAAACACTGGGATCCTAAAGGAAATATTTGGGCTCACCTCAGGAAATATGAAAAAAATGTGAAAATTAGATATGGCCATCAATCCTATGAGAATGATAACATATTCATGAAAGTTGAAGATGACTCTGAGGTATCGATAAGTGTGTAAGGCCAACATTTTTATATGATAGTTGCACAAAAAATCTAATATGACCCTATAATCACTAAAGAAGATGCCCATAAGACTACAAATCAATAATGGATTTTGAGACCTATTCATGCCCCCTCCTCAGACAAAGGAATAAAAGCCGATAGAAGTAGGCCCATCCAAGGTGACTCAAATTATAGAAGAACTTGGCACCCTTCAAGATTCACAAACATAGATATTTGTTACCACTTCTCCCAAATAGAAAGTTGAAGAGAGATGACCAACAAGTCCTATTGGAGTTATAAATATATTTTTTAAGTGTCATTTGCCTCCAATAAAGATTACACAAGAGGTAACTCTTCCATATTTCTTATCTCTTATTCTTATTTTTTCTTCTCCACTAACACATTCTGTAACAATTCTACTTACTATTGTGTAACTTACTCCACCATCGGTCATCCTCCTAGCAATGGCCACTCTGGTCACTTTATCCCTACTAGTATTGCATACCACTTCCACTCCATCCTCACTTACTCCATCCATTATTCCCCCATCTCTTATTTTACTCTCAATTGTGTCAATTTCTACTACTACCAAAACAATTTTGACATATACAAGGATACCTATGACCCCACCTACTTTTGAGAGGATCCTCCTGCGACAATTAATGAAAATTCACAAAATAACAGGAATTAACAACATAAATTAATAGATTTAGATAATTAGTAGAACACTTAAAAAGATTGAATTGATCACAGGCCACTTCAAAGGGGAAACCTCCTTTGAGCAAGCTCAATATAATAAATTAGTGGATGCCTTCCTTGGCCTCAACACTTATATACTAAGTCTAATATAAGTGACTACTACTTCCCTTGAATGTGGGATAAAACAAAATGCTCATGGGATGACTTACAAAGCATATGCATCCATAACAACTATTACACTAAAAAAATAAAGAGAAGGGGTAGCCTAAGTTCCTAACATCCCCTCCCTCTTAGAAAAAGCTTATCCTCAAAGCTTCAAATATGGGAAGTGATGTTGAATATGAAATAGTGGTTCCCATGTTGCATCCTCTAGTTACATTTCATGCCACTAAATTAAAACCTCTGTGATGGAGTGAGAGTGAAGTTGACATGTGCGCCTGTCCCAGATTGCCTCCTACTCAAGAAGGATCAACCCTTCATTATCAAGTTTTAGTAAAATAGTCTGCACTTTGATGTTTGTGCTAAGAAATTTCTCTAAACAAGAGACATGAGATACTAGGTGAATTCAAGAATAAGGTGGTAGCTCCAACTTATAATAAATTGACCCAATATTTTGGAGAACCTTATAGGGCCCATAGAACTTGGGAGCCAACTTATGACACCCTTTGATTTTTAGGGAGGATTGCTTGTATGGTTGTAGGTGAAGAAAAACCATGTCACCTACTTAAAAAGCGTGCTCAAAATGGTGTTGATTAGCCTATTGTTCATTTAATTTTATTCCATATGAATATTATCTCGTAGGGTACTGAGGATCTGATCTCAGATATAGAGAATCATTCCAACCAGTTGAACTGATGAACTACTGGGGGTGTATGGTAGGAGCACTAGTGGTGCTTGACCATAGACTACTTCATATGGAGTCATTTTCATTGAAGTGTGGTAGAAGGTATTGTACCACCATTCGGTGAGGGGGAGCCACTTTCCCCACTGATGTTGTTGTTCTGAGGTGAAGCAATGAAGATAAGTTTCCAAGCATTTATTCACAATTTTAGTCTGGTTATCTATTTGGGGATGATACCTGAAACTCATCTTTAGTTGGGTACCAGTGCGATGAAATAGTTCTGTCAAAAAATGGTTGGTGAATGTTACATCATGATCTGAGACAATGGACAAAGGAATGCCATGAAGATGAAAAATATGGTTCAAGAAAATTTTTGTGACTATGGAGGTGGTATAAAGATGGTTAAGGGCACAAAAATGACTATATTTGGAGAGGCAACCAACCACAACCAAGATCACTATTTCCCCTTCAGATTTAGGGAGCCCCTTAATGAAATCCATAGAAATATCAATCCAAATCCTGGTAGGGATGGGTAAGGATTCAAGCAACCCATGGATGAGTGTTGTTTCACCCTTATTACATTGACAAGTATCACATTTAGCCACCATATATTGAATTGTCTTTTTCATTCCCTTCCAAAAGAAGTTACATCATGCCAGCTCATAAGTTTTGAGGAACCTTGAGTGCCCTTCCAATGGAGAAGTATGAAATTCATAGAATACAACCTACTAAAGATCTGTGCTCTGGGGAAGCATTAGACGACCCTTGTATCACAAAGAAGTACCATCCCAAGAATAATGCGGTAAAATAAAAGGGTTAGTGGCCAACTATTGAATGATTTGAGATAATGAGGACTCATTAACATACCCATATTGTACAATGTCCAACCAATTTGGAATATGCATAGAAATAGCTAAAAGAGAGGCTTGGTCCATAAATGTGCAAGATAGAGAATCAACCACAATATTGTCCTTACCCTTCCTGTAAGTGATCTCATAGTCATAACCCATGAGTTTACTGACCCATTTCTATTGTGATGGGGTGGAGACCCATTATTTTAGGAAATATTTCAGATTCTAGTGATTAGTTTTGATGCAAAATTAATTCCCCAATATGTATGGTCGTCACTTCTATATTACATGTAAAATAGCCATCATTTCCCTCTCATAAGTAGAGAGTACAACATTCATGTCATAAAGGTCTTTTATGGTGAATGCAATGGGGTGTCCTTCTTGGAGGAGAACAACACCAAGTCCATTGCCATAAGAATTGCTCTCGATAGTGAAGGTCTTGGCAAAATCTAGCATAGCTAAAATAGGTGTAGTACACATAGCTTATTTCAATTTTGTAAATGCACACTCAGTAGCTTATGTTGATGTAAAAGTATATTTTTTCAACATAGCTATCAGTGGAGTTACAATCTTCCCATTATCCTTGACAAACATCAATAGTATCCAGTCAGCCCCAAAAAATCATGGAGGCGATTGAGTGTCTAAGGATGAGGCCAATTTGTCATGGTAGCTATTTTTTTAGGATCCACTAGAACCCCTTGGGCTGAAATAATATGCCTGAGATACCCCACTTCATTTTGGCCAAAAGCACATTTGGACTGTTTTGCACAAAGATGATGGTCAGAGAGAAGTTGCAATCTGACCTCTAGATGTTGGAGATGCTCAGACCATGTTTTACTATAGATGAGGATATCATCGAAGAAGACCAAAATGAATTTTCATAGGTAGAGTCAGAATATTTTATTCATTGATGCCGTAAATGTTGAAGGAGCATTAGTGAGTCCAAATGGCATGACCAAAAACTCATAGTGTCCATCATGCATGCAAAAAGTTATCTTAGGGATATCATCCTCATGAAGTTGGATTTGGTGATATCTAGAGTGAAGATCCAACTCTGAGAAAAAATGAGCACCATAAAGTTCATCAACAATAGAGATCAAGAGCTTATCTTTGATTGTGATATGATTAAGGGCGCAAAAGTCAATGCAGAGGCACCATGACCCATATTTTTTCCAAACAAGGAAAATTGGGGAAGAATATGGGCTGGTACTGGGGTGAGTAACGCCTTGCTTCAGTAAGTTTCAAATGAGCATCTCGATCTCAATCTTTTCCTAAAATAGGTAGCAATAAGGCTAGATGTTAAGAGGAAATTTTCTAGGAAGGAGCTAAATACAGTGGTCCTCTGGACATGAAGGTGGTAATCCCACAGGTTCAGCAAAGACACATGTATACCTATGCAAAATAGTTTGTAGATTAGGAGTGATGGAGACCATTGATGCTTGTACTTGAATATAATAGAGCTAGGCAATGACACCATGTGAATTCTTCTTAACAAGATTTTCCATGTGAGGTGAACTTATGATGCTGAGAGACCCCAATTGTAAGCCTTTTAATGTGTGTTTTTGCCCATTGTCTAAAAATTGCATCCAAAGTTCAAAAAATTTCCATAAGATGGGTCCAAGTGTGCATAACCCTTGGGCTCCCAAAACAACATCACATCTGCCTAAGGGCAAGGCAAACATGTCAGAGCATAATTTATAATCTCTAATAGAGATATACACATTGTGACACTTCCCTTTGCAAGGTAATGTGCCCCCATTGGTAAGCATAACTTCAAATTTGGAGCAAGGATAGACAAAACAATCAACCTGTTTGGCGATTTGAGGGTCAATGAAGTTATGATTGCTACCAGAATCAATTAGTATTATGAAAGGGAATTTATTGAATTAACCTCTGACTTATATGGTTTATTAGGTGATGACTCCTATTAAGGCATAAATAGAGATCTCTGGTTGGTCTTCTTGAGAAGCAGGTTCTATAATTGGCTGAGCTTTTTTCATATCATCTATTGTATCCTGAACATCTTCCCAATCTTTAATTTCTGGGAGAAAGTCCACATCTAATATGTAGAGCTTTTACTTGACACATCGATGTCCTTGAGTGAATTTATCATCACAATTGTAACATAGTCCTTTTTCTCTAAGGGTTTGTATCTTTACTTTAGTCAAACCCCTGATAAGAGTGGTTATGGGGGCTGGCATTATTTGAGATTGTTTTGGAGTTGTATTTTTTAATGGAGTGAAATTAGTTTTGAATCATTGTTGATATACAATCTTATTCTCTGCCAATTTAGCCAACCCTAAGGCTTTCATCATTGTGTTAGGAGAATTTTTTTGACCTCAGATCAAATTGCATCCTTCAGACCACTAACAAAATAACTCCTAAAGAATTCATCAAACAATCCCTCTATGTGATTGACCAGCTTTTCAAATTCTATTTGATATTCTCTCATGGTTCCTATTTGGCAATGTTTAGTGAGTGCTCTAGTGAAGTCATCAAAAGCACTATGGCTAAACCATTGCAAAATGAGGATACAAAAATTAGTCCACATGGGATCATCATGAGCCTTGGTATACCAATGATACCATTGAAGGGCTCCATGTTCCAAGTGAAAGGATGCAAGTAGGACCTTGTTGGCATCAAAAGTATTATGCAGACTAAAATATTATTTTGCTTGATAGATCCATCTAGTCAGATCTATACCATTGAATTGAGAAAAATTAAGCTCTGACCCATGAAAAGTGCTGGAAGAAGAAAACCTAGTGTTTGAAGAGGACTCTGGATGTCATTTGTTGTTCATGGTGGCATGTTGAAGACTGAGGCCAAGATTTTTTTCATCAAGATCTTTGATGTGGGTCTTAAGGGTAGCAATTTCATTCTCCATGTTTTTTGTTTGTATTTGGGTTACTACCATGACCATAATAAGAGATTTTGTTTTTGGAAATGGGTAGGAAAACTAGAGTTAAGACACGTTTAGTGAATGAATTTTTTATTTTGGGTGAAACTTTACTATTTTTTTTACATAGTTATAGTATGATTGATGAAGGCAAGGGAAATTTCAAGAGTGAAAATGGAAAACTTGGAAAATTTATCAAAGAAGGACAAAGGAGTAGAAGAGGAGATGAACACTGGGGAAAAACTTTGAGGCAAACAGACAAAAACAAAAGTTATGGTAAAACCCAAAAAAAGGGAAAATTTTGATTTGCGAAAATTAGGAGTGGAATTGGGATATGGGACCTTAAGGAAGAAAATGTGGGGAATGAAATTCTAAGTGTCAAGATAAAGTTTGAGGATCAACAGGCTATTAGAGGAAGAGATATGGCAAAAATATGAAAAAAATTACTCTTATTTTTTGTCTAGTGGTAAGTCCTCTGATAGTCTATTGATACTTTGTGGATGGTTTATAAATTCTAGTTCCTATCAAATATATGCTTGCAAGTCCTCTGACAGTTTGTGGATACTCTGTTGATTGATTTTTTTGAGTATGTTGGAAATATTATGAAATTGATAGAAATGGGCCTCAAGTTTCAATTGCTACCTAAGGGTTTTAAAAATATCACTCTGGCCACTAATGTTGTCTAGGTGAGTATCGCTCTCAACAAAAAAATTGGCCACAAATTTACCTCTATGTGATAGCTCTTGGTTTTCCACATAGATGGGAACTGCTCAATCAGGAAGGGGTCGTTGCTCATTTCGCTAGCAGGTCCTCTCAATGGGCCAACTACTTTGGGGTTCCTATGGTACTCACGATGAGTTTTAGGGCTTTCACCCAAGCACTTCCCATAGTTATGCGGTCAAGTTTTCACCTTGATCTAAAATAGATTACAAAATATTACTTAATTGAGTTATGAAATAAAATAGAGTTAAGATTTTTTGAAAATTTACTAAAATGAAGTATGCAGTAGAACAAAGTTAAAACTTCCTGAAGGAAAAAAAATTGTAGCCCTAGAAAGCACTTTGATACCAGATGAGAGGATCCTCCTATAATAATTAATAAAAATGCACAAAATAATAGGAACTAATAGATTTAGATAATTAGTGAAACACTTGAAAAGATTGAATTGATTCCAGGCCACTTCAAGGGGGCAACATCCTGTGAGCAAGCTCAATATAATAAATTCAGGGTTGCCTTCCTTAGCCTCAACACTGACTTATATACTAAGTCTAATATAATCAAATACTACTTCCCCTAAATGTGGGATAAAAAAAAATACTCACGAGATGACTTACAAAGCATATGCATCCATATCAACTATTACACTAATAAATAAAGAGAAGGGGTAACACGAGTTCCTAATAACTTCTCCTCGATAGATAAAGGTAGAAGAGGAACAACCTGAGGTTCCTAAAATAAGGTGGAATATAAAATATAGCTCAAGAAGAACAAACCTTGTTGAGGTCTGTGATAATGAAGAAGATTAAAAGCAATTGATAATGAAGGGGAATTGATCTCTACAATGAAAACTTTAGACTCTTGTTCCATAAGTGAGACAACTAAATCTACCCCAGATGATAAATGGTTAACTGAAGATAATGATCAATCATGAGGGACTGAGTTGATAGATCAATCTAAAGAGGTTAGTAAATAAAAGAGCTGATCACTGGTTAAAAAATTTGCTAACAGACCAAGAGCGAGATGTAGAAGTGGAAGTGCAATCTTGAATACAAATTACAGACCAAGGTGACTACCCAAGTGCACCTCCAAGGTCTCCACCATAAGACAAGGCAATAGCTATTCCTCTAGCCACTCCTCCCATGCCTATAAATTATAGTATTTCACATTATTTAATTACTACCTCAGTACCCCTAGGTGCAATAGATGCAGTTGATTCTTCACACTGCTTATATACATCAACCTCTATTGCCCAACCACAAGCTGCTATTATGGCCCCAATTTCACCAATTTTGTGAACCTAACACAACTTATTGCAATCACTACTATGACCACCATAACTGTTAACATTGGGGTCACTTATAATTCCATCACTAATTACTTGTAAGTTTTTCTAAATACCCCTATGACCTACTCATTTTTTGTTGGAACTAGCCCTTAAACGTCTAATCGTAATACGAGGGTGTATTTTGAGAGCTTAGTATCAACCTCTATTTTTTTCCACTTTGACTATCGCTCCCGAGATGATCCCCCAAGTACAAATGCTCATTGGCCAAGCTCCTTAATCAGACTCCCCTATGAATTCTATCACAACATATACTGGTAAGGCTAAATTCATAATGGATACACCAGTCCAAGAGCACATTACTGGTTAGAGGAAGGTCATTCATCCTTTCTTAGTAATATGAGCATCATCTCTTAAACCCATGTTGCCTCTTCTACCATCTCCTTTACTTATCTAGGCAGGCGATCAAGCTTAACCAATTCAGGGATCACAACTGGTTTAGCCTGATTAATTGGCGAAATTAGTATAGCCTGCAACTCAAACACATCAACAGGTTGCCCTTAATGTCCCCTTTTGAACCAAGTAAGTGCAATAGGAAGAAGAGGCAGGGAAGTAGGATTTGGTTATTCATGAGCAACCCACATTCAAGTTCTACTTTGATAGGCAAATAAGTACTTTGAGAAAGGTCAAGAGAAAGAGTGTCATTGTTGAGACAACAAATAGAGTTATAAGGAAAGTAAACCCTTCAAATCTAGATAGGATCAGGGAAGATAATTATAGCATCATATATTCAACTAGGAGAGTCATAAAGTAAATGCTTAAAATTTGTTATCAAGCCATCCAAAGGTAACCACAAGTAAGCACTATCCAGACCCTTAGGAAAATTGTTGATCATTTACAAGGGGTGGTCCAAAAATTGTTTAATACTATTGTATCAATAAGGTCTACAAAGACCATCTCTCAACCCAAATTGGGAGACATTTTCCATTTATATAATAAAATAAAGGTCATCGATGGCAAGTTGTATTTTGTGAGCTAGGCAATTAGAAACAAGTCATATGCCCATTTGAAATTAATAACTACAACCGAAGCAACTTGGACACAACAATACATCATTGTAGAGAAAGATAGTTTACTGGAATGGTAAGAGGAGATGCAAACTTTGGTCCACCATTTTGTAAACTAGGAAGTGAGAGTGATCTTTATGTTGACTGAGCTAAGAGTGGTTCAAGTAGTCACTCCACAAGGGAAATTAGTGTCTAAGCCCATTTTTGAGGGTCTTTTATGAACATTGAATAGTTTCAGAACATAAATTAAAGGAATGGTCTACAAGGCCATAGATGAGATCATGCAACTAGTGAAATTTTTAAGAGACAAAACTATTGGCACCAAATCATTATATACTGAGGTCAAAACTACCCTAAACACCCATAAGAGACTAGTAGACAAGCTTCCCCAGTTGTTTAAAAAAGCTTTGCTATACTTTGATACCATAGAAGCTTATTTTATACAAGTCATGCAATCAGCCTTTAGACATAGGTGACAAAGCATGCAATTATAATAATAATGACATCTTCGACCCCTGTACCAAGCTCTCAACTTCTAAAATACATGTTGTTGCATGCACAAACTAGGACAACATATGTCCCACTTCCAGTTACTGTATAAAGTTTAACTATAAGTCCATAAACAATTATATCTATCATGACTTCACCTTCAGTATCAGTGCCACTTTCATGCACAACTTCGATTGTAACTCCCTCTCCTACATTGGCTATGTTATGATTAGGATTCTCCCAATAATGGTCCTCCAACACTAACTAAATATTCTTTTATTTTTTAACATTCCAATTGAGTTAGAACGTTAGTTTCTAACTAAAGTACATTGCATATATATATTGTATTTTTAGAGAAGAAATCTATTATGATCAATCACCTATTGTACATGTATCATGTTGCTTGATTCAAGCATATCATGTTATTTTGACAATTATATTTTGACTTTACTTGACAGAGGATGCCTTCCCCATCCCAAGCTTATTTATATTTGTACGAATTATCTTATTCAAATTTAGTCATTCATCTCAAGCTATATCTGATTTAAATACCTTTTGCATGCTGATCATAACCCCTCTCATACATGTACAATATCAATCTAGCAATCTAAGAACCTTCAAGTGCAATTATTCACCAAAATATTTATCGTATACATAATGTTCTAATATACAATAATGATATCTATTGTATGATACTATGACTATTAACAATTATGGATTTTAAAATGATAATATTATTATGTCAATATAATAATTACAATACACACACATACATGTGCAAACGTGCATGCACACACGTATACACAGACATGCACACACACACACACATATATCTCATTTTATCATAACATTATATTTCATTGTTCATATGTAACATATAATTGCACCACTATAATCTATATATATATATATATATATATATATATATATATATATAAATTATAAAACTTAATTATATTAATATTAGTTCCACTCTTTACCTCATGTACCAACCACAATCCCTTTTTGAACCACATTAAAGATATACATAATACTACAAACTGAAAAAGGCATACCAACCACAAACTCTAATTTGAACATACAATCATGGGCTATGCATATGTATTTCAGAATTTTGTCAACAAAAATTGCACATGACCATTTCAAAAACCATTTCTAAGACTAACAAAAACATCACAAATTCACAATAATACAATCACTAAAGGTAGGGACTAGCCGCTACGTGCCCTTGTTTCTCATAGAAATATTTTATAAGGAATCAAAGTTCTAATTTTGAAGTTGTTTCTATCTACTTTTTTAGATATTTTAGTCATTTATCTCCATTCCAAGTCTAATATGTTGTTGTCTTATACTTCACATTAATAAACTACTTCAAAGTGACAAATAACTCAAATAAGATTTTCATCGACTTCTACTCTTGTAATTTTGTGTTCATGCATTTACGCTATAGGTTCTTTATCCATCTTGTTATGAATGTTTCCTAATCAAATTTGTTTTGAAACTCTAGACTATTTGAGAATACCAATATTTTGGTTTTGTTGATGTTTATTCTAACATTGTTGTTTTGAAAAAAAGTTACATGGGTTACAAGTGATCTCTAAAACTTTGAATTATTTTTAGTCAAAATGAGATTATCAATGTATATAAAGAGTTTCACCGTGCAGTTAACCAAGTGAGGATACCCACCCATAATCTTGTTTTTCATTCTTCTAGCTTGTCAATACATTAAATAAAAAATACAAGAGATAATAATGTGCAACCTTGATTGAACCCTATGTGTGAGAATGGTTACTTTATTGCTTTAAATTATTTAACTCCTTGAATAATGTAATAAGAGCCATGATTCGGCTTTAGTCCATGTTGTTCAGAGGAACAAGGGCACCATGCGCTTGTAGTCATTGTAAAAGACATGTTTTTGGAAAAGGATAAAATAAGTAATATGAGGATGAAATTATGCATTTAAAATGGATTTTGTGCATATACATAGCTTGGCTATTTATACTTTCAATTTTTTTATGTAGCCACAACTCATCATTACTAGTGAAATTTGATCAAGCTAGGAAATGAAAATAATGGTAAAGGTTCAATCCTTAAATCTCTTAATGATTTTAACAAGAAAAGCCTTTTTAGACTTTCCAAGTTCAATAATTCATCGAAAGTGGCATATTATTGAATGAGACAAAAATATTCCCTGATTTCACACAATGATATTGTTAATAATTAAACACAATCATATAGGTCAATAAAATAGATATTGTTATTTTTGCATCGAAGATACCAAAATATGATAATTCCATTTTTTATGCAATTAATAATCATTGTAATAGTAAATTACATAAAGCATGACATGTTTTGAAAAGGAAAAAACAAAATGAAATAGAAATTTAAAAAAAAATTATGTATAAGTATAAATTTTACTTTACCTTGAAAGTTACAATGGTTGACCTTGTCTCTATTGCTTGTGATTTTTTTTGACAAGGATTACTTATTCAACATTACTCTTCAAATGATAATATAGTTTATAAGATTCAATATTATAGACAATATACATTTATTATAAATAAATATTGACAACTAATTACATGTGATTGAAAATACATTTATATGGACCCTTTGGTATTGACTTCATATAAAATTAATTTATAAGTAATCTATGTAGAAATAATATAAAAAAACCTCAAAAAATAGCACGGGGTTGTTGACATGGCATGGACTTTGAAAGTGGTATCAGGTATGGTGTAATGTGGTGTAATAGAGTTGCACAATATGAAATTTTACATTCTACACATGGCAGCATGAGATCGCATGAGTTAGTGTGATGTTGAGTAGAATGTGTTGTTTATGTAAGGTGCACAAGATTCTTAAGGTGATGTACTTGGTGATATTAGGAACTTGCTCTCAAGGTGACGTGATAGTGCACAGTTGCACTCAAATCAAATCACCCAAAAAATTCTACTAGGAGTTGGTCAAAAGAGCAAAAAATTGGGCATGACATAAATGAAGCACTTGATATTATAAATAATATTTTTATTAAATATAATTTATAATATATTATTTATAATAAAAAATATGATATTAAATATTTATATATTGTAATATATAATTAAATATTTATCAAAACATTTATTATTGATAAATGTAGTAATGATATATTATTATACTTTATATTATAGATATAATGCAATGTGATTGATTTTGGGATAAGACATTGAGGTCCCAAAGTCTATATTGACACCTAGAGAAATTACATCAAACTTAAGAACATATAGAAACTTAATCTTTAGATCCTTGGAAGAAAGGGTAAGACCATACAAAACATGCCAATAGTATATTTAGGGAAGTGTTTGAATTTACATGATCAATCCCTGTTGCAAAGGGGTCCACAACTTTCAAGATGACAACATCTTTGATTTGTCAATTTCTATTTTCAAGGGAGAGCTTATTTGACCATGGTAGGACTCCATGCCTGATGTGCCTCTCAAATCAACAATGCAATATCACTAGTGTGTGGACAAGACATTGAGGTCTTTGAGTCTATGTTGTATCTTCTATTTATCCATGCTACAAATTACATTGATTGATGTGACATATCACTGAACGTTAAATGTGTACTCATTGAGTCTATCACTTGAAATACCCTGTATCATTCCCCCCACACCATTACTACCAAGCTCACCTTAAAATCTTTCACCACTTTCATGTTTTATATGGTCTTGTCTTTCCCCACCACTTCAATATTGCTTAAATTTACTATAAAATGAAACATCTCCTCCCTACACAACTCATTGCCATGTCATATGAAGGAACACAATTTCATTTTCCATTATCTCTTCTACCAAAAATATTAGATTATTATTGTATATTGCATCATGTACTAAAGGTGAGATGGGGTCAATAGTCATGGGTTTCAAGTGAGGTACAACTGCCGATATACACACTTTCCCTTTACAAAATT
Organism: Torreya grandis; assembly: GCA_037957365.1. Classification (NCBI taxonomy): domain Eukaryota; kingdom Viridiplantae; phylum Streptophyta; class Pinopsida; order Cupressales; family Taxaceae; genus Torreya; species Torreya grandis. The sequence continues at coordinate 3,087,902 of JARHVA010000516.1, forward strand.
ATGTTTTACCAAAATATAAAATTACATCCCTTCTACAATAATTTTTACCTTTGAGGCAAATGCTAGTAATATCCTTTTTGCTTACATTTTTCTGTTCAGGAGTTGTAAGTGGTAAATTTTGACCATGTGCTTTATGAAGAAATAACCAAAATCTTACAATACACAATATGAAGAAGTCATAAGTGTCAATGTAATTTGGTTAATCTAAGTCTATTAAGGAAACATATTATTAGGGGACACATGAGTGTTACAAAATATTATCATTAATCTTAAAATCACTTTTTATTTTTTGTTATTAAACATTTGAGAAATACTCAAACTCTTCCACAATACCACGTACATGTGGAAACCTAACCTAAATTACTCATTTTTCTTTTATCACATCATGTGTTCCAATTAAAATTCTAATTTTCTTGTAGCATCAGGGCATTATGTAGATACTAATGAATTCTTCATAGTTGATCTTATAATTTAGAATTATTATTATGTCTCCTCTCCTTCCAATGCTCCTAGTGTGATCATTATTATTGTCTAGCTTATTGTAAAGGTAACATTCTCTTAACTTGTATTTAGAAATTATTGAAGATATAGGTGGAGGAAAATATTTATTTATCCTTAGGATGATATTTTCCATCATCCTTTGCTTCACTTTCTTTTTTCATGTAGATGTAATTTCTTTAGTATCGATGGCATTTCCATGATTCATTTTCCTTTTGATCTTGAACTTGAGGCCTAAAACATATAACAATTATTAGTAACTTTATCAAGTAGGTTTTTATATCAACATCCTCCTTCTCAACTTAATTTGTTTGCAAGGCTATTATCAACTCCTTTTTTTTAATTCAACTTGAAATTTAAAGTCTTTTTTCTGTAGTCAACCTAAAATGCAAAGTTAGAATATTGTAAAGACCGTCTAGTAAGAATTTGGTTTTCTATTTGATTTAAATGGGGTTATTTGATAATATTCTCAAATTATTTTAAATATTTTCTCATGATAAAGGGTTTAGGTAGCAATAATATCATGAATTTTTAAAAGGCAAGCTTTGTTGCAAGAATCTACTTTTTTGTGGAATGATACGTTTCTAGTAAGAACCATTACATAATCAAAATATTACCATAAAACAAAATTAGAAAACTCATTTATTATGAGAATTTATATTTAAAGTTACCTAATTTTTTGAATCCTTTAGATGGATTAATTTCAATAATTCCATCTTGAAATTCTTTTATTAATTGTGCTTCGACAAAGCCATGCACAAGAGACTTGGTTTAACATTCATGACACACGCAGGTCTAACATTTCATTTTAAATTTACATATTTGTATTCCAATCTACACTTAATATTGATAATGCATATTTAAAATTAAATCAAAGAAGTCAAACAATTCCAATCAAGTGATAATGCATTCGGAATATAAACTTTCTAAACAAAGCTTTAATACATGCTAAGAAGATAAATATTTAGATTTCATTGGGATTGGAACTTTGATTTTAGTGTTTTAACCACATTAACAATGTTAGTTGTGTAGATATGGTATCTATGTTAACCATAAAAAATTGTAGGGATAGGTAAAGCATTATAGGAAATCTATCACAATTATTTTAATGATTTATTGATATGTCTAGAATGTATGTGAGCGCTCAATATAATGCATATAATCTCATGTGCACTATTTATAAGTGTCAATAAATTAACATGAAAATTTATTTATAAACAATTGAATTCAAATTATATTCATATTTGTGCATAAACTGAAATCTAGTGGTTAAAAGTTAAAAATACTGGATTAGGAGGGCAAGTACAGTTTGACTTCGTGAAGATCAAAAGAACTTCCTAGAAGTTTGGGGGCATGCTAGTAAATCCTAGGAGTGTTAAGTACATTCCAAATAAAGAGCCTAAGACATGAGAGAGTGAGGGGTTTAGAAGAGGGATAGGGACCATCAAAATTTGACAAATGACTAATAAGGGCAATTTGGACAAATAATTGACAAATAAAAAATCACAATATTAATGACTAATAAATGCCTTGGGTTAATTTTTAGTTGTCTGCACAATCGTATATTTCATATCTCTCATGAAATAGTTTTACAAAGTCTCGAAACATTTTGATTATATATGAACACTTTAAATATTTGTGCACCTTTACATGCAATCATTAGAAAGCTAATGCATGTTCATGATGTAGGCTCATAATGTTTTAAAATTATTGGCTATTGATGATAGGATTTGAATAGTCGCATGTGATTTAAGATTGTTATTTTGTTCAAATTATTGTCTACAATCCACAACTTATGAATATTGTGATGTCTGACATCCATAATCCACCACATGCTTTACTCTAACACGCTACATCCATATGTATATCACTGAAGATATGCACTTTTTATTTCTTAGAAATTTTGGATAAAGGAAACTATAATTTCATAAGGGAGAAACAAAATGCTAGGTCTTTCCTTGGCAAATATATTTATAGTTTTTGCATTACTCAAACTTTCTTTCAGTTCACCACACGTTTATTACTTCACATTATTAGAGGAAATATTACATTTTTAAAGGAAAATTATATATTTATTAATCCCTATTACCAATTTTTTGTCTTTGCTTTTCTCATGTATGAGTTCGATATGAACTTGTGACATAAACATACAGACTAATATTTACTATGAATAGAGTGATGCAAATATCAGAGCTCATGATGATGAAATAATAGACAAGTTATGGGAGTGTGTGTCATCCATACCCCCATGAAGGCACCATTTTTGTGGCCCACCACCATCACTCTCTGCACTTGCAAGTAGTCTAACATACTCTTCATTGACTATGCTTGAAATATCTCTAAGAATTTGAAGTTATTTGTGGTGGACTCTACAAAAAATATGAGGTGATATGTAGAGGTTAAAGTGCTTTCCCAATGCACTGATTTGCTTGTCCTAGCCCCTCAAACCATAGTGTGCAACATCTACTTAGCTATACTACCTAGTCAAAAACATATTTATTACTACCATTGTTCATAGAGATAGTCATTTTATAAATTTCTAACAACATTCACTGTCATAAATTAATGGGCACCACATTTATAATGTCTATGTATTTTTTTTAACACTATAGAAATTAATATTTTTGTGGTCAATAAATATCAAATTTCTTGAGGAAATTGGTCAAATCTTCAAGTCTAGCCAATAGAAAAATGATAAATTTATTTATTTTGTATTTTTTAGAACTTGTCTATTACAGAACTAATGTTAAAATTTGAAAATATAGAAAAATACTCCTTTTGCATTGGTTACTTATTTTTATATGCAAATGAATAGGTCATGGGTATTACAATACAACTTGCTCAATAGGTAATAATAATGTGTAACAATATGGTGAGAAAGAAAATATTAGATATGAGCGGTTACACATAATGCACTAAATATCACTTTATAACATTGGCACTTATAACAATTTTAAAATGAGACATAACTCCAATACATATATGCATTGAAAGTTTCCTTAGTATGATCATACCACTTGCTAACCTCATAATATACTTAGGTGGGATGTGATGATTTAACCATACTAATGGAAGGCACAAATAATATTGGATGCACAAATAACATTTAATCTCAATGCACCACAAACTTATACCTAATTGGGTCCACTATACAATAACCAAAGGAACACCATATATTGCCTTGTGGGGATACATAAAAAAAACCCAAACATTCAAAATAATTTCCACAATTGGTGATCTATGGGTCTGACAAAGTGATTTTATAATAACATACAAAAATGCACAAACATCCCCCTTTGAACTGGATTGGATGGACTTGGCATCCTACAAACATCTTGTCCAAAATATTTGAAATTAAGGTAGCTAAGAAGCAAAGATCTTCATGTTACATATTTGTATATCACTCTCTCAAAGTTAGAACAACACCAAATTTTTTAAGACAACTTGATTGACACTCAAAAACAAAGACCATGATCATTAACACTCCACATGAAAAAAAATGGAATGCCCAACTCAATCTCCTAAAATATAGACCACAACTCTTCAAGAAGATAAAATATGAAATCAACATGCTAATGAAACCATCCACAAACTCCACGTAACTCTAAATTATCTAAAATTAACTATGAACCATGAGATCCCAACAAAGGAGCTACTAAGATCCAACCTAAAAATATGAGGGCTCAATCAAGAACCAAGGGACCACTAATGACTCAAAATTTAATCACTAAGATACTAGATTTGAAGCCACTAGGGCTAGGATAAATTAGAATCCATCGTAAAATAATATAAGCCACATGAAAAAACTCTTTAAAAGGCCATACATGTCATGATAAGTAACTTTCATTCATAGCCCGATGGGTTAGCTCATTCAGTTGGGATAATTGTGCTATAAGTGGGAGGTCTCGGGGTCAATCCCCTAGGTTGGCCACCTCTATAGCCATATATATGTCTCCATCAATGATATCCCCATCTGGTTAGGCACCCAAAAATGGTTGCCAAAGGTATGTGGCAATAAAAATGTGTAAGTCCCATCCTTGGAATATATTCCTGGGAGTAATGCCTTAAAAAAGTGTGAACCTTTTTTTTAAAAGTAACTTTCATTCATGTGGGAACATATCTTACAGATGCATAATTTTTGACCTTGAAGTTTATCTGAGCCCCTTCATTTAAAAAAATATCTCGAATAACTTCATGTATTCATAAGTTGCACTAGTATATTAGCAACTTTTTTGACAAATTTTTAAGCCTGAACAAGATCATCGAAAGGCAAAAAATTACATTTTTAGTTTCTTTTCGTTATGTTTTTTGGAACTTTTCATGTTTAGATTTTTTTTTTTAATATTTGGGAGTGAAATTGTAGTTGTATATCACCTCTAGGATTACATTAGATGTGTGCAAGAATAAGGGAGCTCTGTAGTCTCATCCAAGTTTGCATGCAAAAGTTACTAAAAATAATATGTTTTAAAATTTGCTAAAAATAAGAAGTTTAGTTAACTCTAGGATAGTTTTTCTTTTAATAACATGTTAGTTGTGCATGATATTCAAGATTTGAGTTGTGTCAGAATAAAATAACTTGTGTATTATTTTATAAGAGTAAAGAAAAATTAGTATTATTTTTTGTTGCTCAATGTGTATTTTCCATAAAATTTTAATTATGTATTTTTTAGTAATTTTTAGCACCTAGTTCCATCATTCGTAGTCAGGAAGTCCATGCAAAAAGAATCAAAATAAAATGTGCATCAATAAGTCTCAATATTTTGGATACACATACCAAATCCATGAAATAACCAAGCATGTACATATAAAGAAACCTCAAGCTCCCATTATGAGCAAGAACCAAACACATCAATGGTGAAATAAAAATCAATAAACTCTATCTGTGCAAGAGCACAAATCAAAGTGAATTAAGTTCTCAAAATGATAATGTATGTAATCTTGGAGTGTGGATTTCCATGGAAAAATATCACTCAAGCCACCCACATTGATTAAATAAAATCCATGCCCAAGTAACTGATACAAAATAATACATAATAATGTAGAGTAAGGGTCCATGATCACTTCACCAACATTGTCATCATAATACCTATTCACGACCATTTAATGAAGAGTACAACAAGTCTCAGTAGCTAAACTTTTAAAGCATAGTATGTCCATGAATATGATTAGTTTTAGATGCAAAAGCAAATAATCTACATAAAACAACACCAATTTACATCTAATCTATTTATGAACCAAGGAAGATATGTGTCTCTAATCATCAAAATCATTTGAAAAACAACCAAGAAATACATATAACAATAATAATACCATCAATATCAAATTAAGGATCATATCTCAAAAATCTAAGCATTAAATCATTAGAACCATCCACAAGACATCAATATCATTGATAAAACAACAAGGGATGATGATAAAAATTTGTCCACAAACAATGAAGAACATTATCTTTAAGCATCATGACTATCTACAAAACAACCACAGACAAAAAATTTAAAAATAAGTGATCATAATGTGAAAATGTCATCATTGACATATAGCCATGTTGAAGAGGGTTTTAGTGTTCTTTAAAAAGAAACCTCTCAAAACTCCCCTCAATTGGCAACAAAGGTTTATGTCAAGGTTCATATAGCTAAAATAAAAATGTTTTAAAATAGAGGTATTTAAGAGTTTTCACATAGTGAACCCATTAGGTTTTCAACTCATAAGTGTATAGACATGAGGATATCATCTTTTCCATGGCACATTATTTTTTTCATTATGGGTATATGGTAAACGGTGCATTGTTCGCTTCACAATTCAGAAGGCATTTCAACATGATTGACAAAGCACTAAACTTGCTCAAAATCAACAATGGTACATGATGTAGAGGCATCTTGAGTTGTCTCAATTTTGGGTTGATTAAGGTAATAAGGGTCATTTATAATGTAGTTTCATTAGTTAGAAGTCTTGGATGATCATAGAATTTAAATTTAAGTTCATATTGTGTTTCCCACCAAAACTCCAATTTGAAAATTTGAACCATGTTATTAGTTTTGGGAGGTGTTTTGTGAAGTAGTACAAAATCCATTGTTTGTAATAGGTTCTTAATGTTCTAGGTGGCCTTAGATATATGTGTGGATGCATTTTTCATGGACAAGTGTCATTCAATTTCAAGAATGAGAGGTGACTTGTAACTGTCCTTTCATTTATGGAGGTGGCCAAGAAGAGGGAAGTTGGTAGTTACATGCTTTAAGGAATGTAAAAGTGGAAATACATGTTATAGAGTCATCATGCATAGATAGGGGGTTGTAGAGAGTTTAGGAAGTAGGAGGTTCAATAAGGATAGGAAAAATGAAGCAAAATAATAAGTTTCAATTTTGTCCATGAAAGACAAGAATATGAAATAGACTGTATGTTATAAATATCTCTTAGAAATAAATAAAGAATGAATATTTTATGTGTAAAGTTCCTTTTTCATCATATGTTAAGTGTTTCTTGCATGAATGATAGTGGTTTGATAAGTTATTAATCTTGTTACATAGGTAGTTTGCAAGAATGTTGCAGGTTTGCATTGAAAATGGTAAAGTGACAGTCAGAATGTGTGAAGATTTATCAAATGTGAAACTTGTTTATTAGAGAAAACATGGTAAGAGTGACATCTTTAGGTGTAGTAATCATGTTTAGTTTTTTTTATCATCTAATTGCTCTGTAGGTCATTTGAAAACCTATAGTCCAAGTACTTTGTGTGGTGTGTCATAGTCAATGCAAGAAAAGTGAAGTTTACATGCTTTGAGGATTAGTTAAGAGTCAAGTGCTTTCAGAGGAGTTGTGTTGTGATGGTTAGACCTAGGTAGGTGGTAGAAAGTATTTAAACATTTTAAAAATAAAATGAGACCTTGTTAATAGCTTTTAGCCTGTGTGGTCAAATGAAACCCTAAAACATCATAAAAATGGAGTATATATATTTTAAAGTAGTCAAAAGCCTTGTAATTCATAAAGGACCTTGTATGGGTTGTTAGTGAATTATTATGGGTGGTTTAAAACTAATTGGAGTTTTGAAGAGAGATAAAATGGAGATATGGGCTACATACACTGCTAAAACTGTCAAAGAAAACAAAATTTTGTCAAAAAGAGTTATTGGGGAGTTATTGGAGTTTGGAAGAAAGGCATTAGTGATTGAATAAGGTGATGAGGATTAGTAAAGACCTATTTTAGGTCTTTAAAGTGTTATCATAGGTGAAAACTTCATTATATTGCATTTTGAAAGGTCTAAGGCAACTCAAGACTGTCATAGTCCTTGAACTAGGGTTTAAAGAAGGAAACTCATGTATCTTGAGTCGTAATAGTCCAAAACTCATAGAAATAAGAAATAACATGTGTTTCAAGGTGAAAAATAATATTTATGAGGGTTTGAATGTGTACAACATTGTACAGTATGATCTCCTTTGTTATGGGAGTAAACAGGCCTAATGAAGAGCTAATTGGTAAGAGGAAGAGGTGAAAAAATGGTTAATCCAAGTGATATGGACAATGAAACTTGGGGTGGAGATAGAAGATGATAGAGGGTACTCATAAAGTACATTAGATTTACAATACCAATCTGTACTTGTCCATAAAATTGAAAAAGGACAAAAGGAAGGCTATAAAGAAGGTGTATGATTGAGATAAGTTGCATAAGAGAGTGTAAGGAAAGAATGAGGATTGGGATTGAAGTGAGGCAAGTTATATATGATAAAAGAAACCTATATAAGGCATAAAATGTGTTAAATAAGTATATATGGGGAATTTAGAGGTTTGAAGCATCAAGAACTAAATGTAAGAGAGTAGACTAAGAAGAGGAGACAATGAAGAGAGAAAGCAAGAGATAAATAGTTCCAGGTATCAAAGTCAAAGGTGTATGAAGAGCAGAGAATGATGTCTCTCTACATGATTTAGTATCAAAGCAACAAGTTTTTTGGGATGAGGAGAAAGATAGTCTTCAAGTAAATGGAAGGTACATGTTTGATTTTATCTTTCATTTGAGTTCTTGATAAGTTCATAAAAGAGTATTGAAGTGTAAGTGAAGGTTGAGAGTGTGGTAAGCATCCCTAAATCCATTTAGGCTTGATAAGAGAGAGAGAGATTTGAATCTTAAGAGTGATCTCAAGGAGATCTTGGAGAGAGAATGAGGAGTCCTAGAAAAAGGACAAGAGAGTGATGTAGACCCATGTGAGGTCATAGAGTGAGAGACACCCAAGTGTGGTCATGACAAGGAAAGTAGGTGAAGATTGTCAAGAATAATAGGTCCAAGAGAGACCAAAATATTTAGATAAAAGTAAGAGAAAATAGGGTATGGCTAAGACAAGTTACCATAAAGAGAGGAAGTTGCAAGGAGACACTAAGAGGAGAGAAATGGAAGAAGAAATGACAGAGATAAGACAACAATCATATGAGTTGATGATCATAATAGAGTAAATGAAGGGAAAGGATAACCTATACTATGGATGGGCCATGAAGAAGAAGAAAATCAAGTGGCCAATAAAGCTACAAATGAAGAAAAGAAAGAGGAAATCTATGAAAGAATAAAGAGAGTAGAAAAGGTTGTTTTCTAAGCAACTCAAGAGAGAGATGAAAAGACTTTGGATGAATGATTAGCATAGTGTGCAAGAGGATTAAGGTGAACAGTACCTTGAAAAGGATGAGATGAATTTGAGTGAAGAAAAATAAGTCAGTTGCAGCCAAGTAGATGATGTCAAAGATAAATAAGAAATAAATCAGTTTGAAGGCCTCAATGAAGGCTTGGAAAGAGAAACACAATTCAATGAAGGAGATATGATACTTGATCATATGTTTGTTTATGAGAGTTAAGAGTAATTAGAGGCATACATAGCAGTACTAGAACAAACCTTGAATGGAAAAATGATGAAGAATGAAGAGAATATACATTAGATAGAACATGAAGAAGTGAAAGATGAGGTAGAAGAAGTAAAAAAAGAAAACTAATCAGATTGTCAATTGAAAGGAGTAGAATGAAAGACAAAATGGAATTGAATTTTAAAAAACCCTACAAGAGGTGCTTATTTATATAATACTAAGCAAGATTAGATCTCCTAATATTTGGGATATTATGACTCACACTATCTAATCACACATAGGAAATACCCCATCTAATTAACCTATGTCAATCAAAGGTGTAAATCACCTTGAGACATTTATTACAATTAGTTGGAATAAATTAATTATTCTAACACAAAATAGATGGAAGAAGTAGATAATGAGACTCAAGAGTCTCTAATTATAACATGTTTTAATTTTTTTAGCTTTGTATGTGTAGGTTTGGTCATGGAGGTGATGAAGTACATGAAGAAAGAAACTCTTGAGAGAGCTCGAGAAGAGAGGATACAAGCTGCAACAATTGAGAACATCGTGATGGAAGATAAAGAACAATGAGAAGAAGAATTGATGGCATTGATGAGAGAGTTAGAGCACAAAGAGCCATATGTAAGTCTAAAATTTAGTGAGGAAGCTACTAGGCATGAAATTGCCTTTATTCTTGCTAGAGGATTAAATATAACATCATGAGAAGATGAGAATCTAGATGTATAAGTAGTGTTTTGGGGCATAGACTACCCATATGATAGAAGAAAAGCTTAAGGTATGAGTGTACATCAGATACCGATTGACACAAATAAGCACTAGAAGATATAAGAAAGAATTTTCTTTGACAGAGGTAAGAAAGAGAGAAAGATGAAGAGTAATTGAAGCATGGTGGAGCAACAACAGATGGAGAATATCCAAGGAGCAAGCACTAGAAGACCAGAAAGAAGAATAGAGCAATCCATTTGAGCAGAGCTCAATTTTTTTCTTGCCTTGGTAGTATGATACAATGACATCTTGAGTTATCTTAATTTTGGGTTGATTGAGGTAATAGGGTTAATTTACAATGTATTTTCATTAGTTAGAAGTCTTAGATGATCACATAATTCAAATTTAAGTTCATATTGTGTTTCCCACCGAAACTCTAATTTGAAAATTTGAACTATGTTATTAGCTTTGGGAGGTGTTTTATGAAGTAGTACAAAATCCATTGTTTGTTATAGGTTCTTAAGGTCATATGTGGTCTTAAATATATGTTTGGATGTATTTTCAATGTACAAGTGCAATGTAATTTCAAGAATGAGAGGTGACTTGTAACTGCCCCTTCATTTATAGAGGTGACCAAGAAGAGGGAGGTTAGTAGTTACATGTTTTGAGGAATGTAAAAGTGTAAATACATGTTATAGAGTCATTATGCATAGATAAGGGGTAGTAGAGAGTCAAAGAAGTAGGAGGTTTAATAAGGACAGGAAAAATGAAGCAAAAGAAAAAGTTTCAATTTTGTCCATAAAGGACAAGAATATGAAATAGACCATATGTTGTAAATATCTGTTAGAAATAAATAAATAATGAGTAGTTTATGTGGAAAGTTCTTTTTTCATCATATATTAAGTGTTTTTTTACATGAATCATAGTGGTTTCATAAGTTATTAAGATTGTTATAGAGGTAGTTTGTAAGAATGTTGCAAGTCTGCGTTGAGAATGGTAAAGTGACAATAAGAAAGTGTGAAGACATATCAAATGTGAAGCTTGTTTATCAGAGAAAACATGGTAAGAGTGACATCTTGAGGTGTATTAACCATGTTTAGGTTTTGTTTTGTCATCTAATTGCTCTATAGGTCATTTGAAAACCTACATTTTGAATGCTTTGTGTGGTGTGTCACAGTCAATTCAAGAAACGTGCAGTTTACATGCTTTGAGGTTTAGTTAAGAGTCAAGTGCTTTTATAAGAGTTGGTGTTGTCATTGGAATACCCTAGGAAGGTGGTAAAAATTCTTGAAATGTTTTAAAAATAAAATGAGATGTTGTTAATAACTCTCGGCCTATGTGGTCAAATAAAACCCTAAAACATCAAAAAATGGAGTATATCTATTTTAAACTAGTTAAAAGCCTTGGAATTTATAAGAGAGATTGTATGGGTTGTTATTGAATGATCATTGGTGGTTTAAAACCAATTGGAGCTATGAGGAGAGATAAAATGGAGATACATGGTTGCATACACTGTTAAAACTATCAAAGAAACCAAAATTTTGTCAAAAAGAGTTGGTGGGGAGTGTTTGTAGTTTAGAGGAAAGGCATAAGTGATTGAATAAGTTGGTGAGGGTTATTACATACCTATTTTATGTCTTTAAAGTGTTATCATAGGTTAAAACTTCCTTATAGTGCATTTTGAAAGGTTTCAAGTAACTCAAGACTGTCGTAGTCCTAGAACTAGGGTTTAAACAAGGAAACTCATGTATCTAGAGTTGTAATGGTAAAAAAATCTTGTAAATTTGTAATCACATGTGTTTCAAGGTGAAAAATAAGAATTATGAGGTTTTTAATGTGTACAACACCATACAATATGGTCTCCTTTGTTACAAGAGAAAATAGGCGTAATGAAGGGTTAATTGGTAAGAGGAATAGGTGAAAAAATGGTTAATCCAAGTGATTTAGACATGAAACTTGGGGTGGATACATAAATAGGTAAATGGTACTCAGAAAGTACTTTAGATTTGCAAGACCAATTTGTACTTGTTTGTACAACTAAAAAGGACAAAAAAAGGCTATAAATAAGTGTAAAATTGAGTTGAGTTGCATAAGAGAGTGTAAGGAAAGAATGAGGATTGGGATTGAAGTAAGGAAAGTTATATATGATCAAAGAAACCTATATAAGGCATAAGATGTGTCAAATAAGTATATATGAGGAATTGATAGGTTTGAAGCATCAAGAACCGAATGCAAGAGAGTAGACTAAGAAGAGTAGATAGTGAAGAGATAAATCAAGAGATAGATAGTTCCAGGTATTCAAGTCAGAGGTATATGAAGAGTAGAGAATGATGTCTCTCTCCATGATTTGGTATCATAGCAATATGTTCTTTATGACAAGGAGAAAGATAGTCTTCAATTAAATGGAAGGTACATGTTTGATTTTATCTTTCATTTTGAGTTTTTGATATGCTCGTGAAAGAGTAATTAAGTGTACGTGAAGGTTGAGAGTGTGGTAAGTATCCTTAAAGACATTGAGGCTTGATAAGAGAGAGAGAGAGAGAGAGAGAGAGAGAGAGAGATATTGGAATCTCAAGAGTGAGCTCAATGAGAGCTTAGAGAGAGAAAGAGGAGTCCTAAACAAAGGACAAGAGAGTGAGATATACCCAAGTGAGGTCATAGAGTGAGAGAGACTTAAGTGAGGTCATGAGAAGGCAAGTAGGTGAAGATTGTCAAGAGTAATAGTTCTAATAGAGACCAAAATATTGAGAGAAAGGTAAGAGAAAATAGGGCATGGCGGAGACAAGATACTACAAAGAGAGGAAGGTGTAAGGAGATACCAAGAGGAGAAAATAGAAGAAGAAATGACTTGATGCTCATAATAGAGCAAATGAAGGGAAAGGAGAACCCATACTATGGATGGGTCATGAAGAATAAGATAATCAAGTGTCCATTAAAACTACAATTGAAGAAAAGAAAGAGGAAAGTTATGAGAGAAGAAAGAGAGCAGAAAAGGTTGCTTTGTAAGCAACTCAAGAGAGAGATGAAAGTACTTTGGATGAGTGAGAAACATAGCGTGCAAGAGGATGAAGGTGAATAGTACTTGAAAAGGATGAGATGAAATTAAGTGAGGAAAAATAAGTTAGTTGCAACCAGCTAGATGATGGGAAAGATAAAGAAGAAACAAATCAGTTTGAAGGCCTCAATGAAGGCTTGGAAAGAGAAGCACAATTCAATGAAGGAGATATGAGACTTGATTATATGTTTATTTATGAGAGTCAAGAGAAATTATAGGTAGACATAGCAACACTATAACATTCCTTGAATGGATAAATTATTAAGAACAAAGAGAAGATACATGATCTAGAGCATGAAGAAGTGGAATATGAGGTAGAAGAAGTCAAAATAGAAAACTGATTAGATTGTCAATTGAAAGGAGAAAAATGGATAAAATAAGTAGATAATGAGACTCAAGAGTCTCCAATAATGACATGTTTTAATTTTATTGGCTTTGTATGTGTAGGTTTGGTCATGGAGGTTGTGAAGTACATGAAGAAATAAGATCTTGAGAGATCTCAAGAAGAGAGGGTATATGTTACAGCAATTGAGAACCTCATGATGGAAGATGAAGAAGAAGAATTGATGGTAACAATAAGAGAGTTAGAGCACAAAGAGCCATATGTAAGTGTGAAATTTAGTGAGGAAGTAAATAGGCATGAAATTTCCTTTGTTCTTTCTAGAGTATTGAATATCACATCAGGGAAGATGACAATCCAGATATACCAATAGTGTTTTGGGGCATAGACTACCCATATGACAGAGGAAAAGCTCAAGGTATGAGTGTAAATTAGATACTAGTTGGTACAAAGTAGCACTAGAAGATATATTAAATGATTGTCTTTGATAGAGGCAAGCAAGAGAGCAAAGATAAAGAACACTTGAAGCATGGTGGAACACCAACAGATGTAGAATATCCAAGGAGCAAGAACTGGAAGACCAAAAAGAAGAATAGAGCATTCCATTTGAGCAAAGCTAAAAAAAATCTTGCCTTGGTAGTATGACATAGAGGCATCTTGAGTTGTCTCAATTCTAGGTTGATTAAGGTAACAGGGGTCATTTGGAATTTAGTTTCATTAGTTATAAGTCTTAGATTATCATAGAATTCAAATTTAAGTTCATATTGTGTTTCCCGCCAAAACTCCAATTTGAAAATTTAAACTATCTTATTATCTTTAGGAGGTTTTTTGTGAAGTAGTACAAAATCCATTATTTGTAATAGGTTATTTAGGTCCTAGGTAGTCTTAGTTAGATGTGTGGATGTATTTTCAACGTACAAGTGCAATGCAATTTCAAGAATGATAGGTGACTTGTAATTGCCCCTTCATTTATGGAGGTGGCCAAGAAGAGGGAAGTTGGTAGTTACATGCTTTACGGAATGTAAAAGTGTAAATATATGTTAAAGAGTCATTATGCATAGATAAGGTGGTATTAGATAGTTTAGGAAGTAAGAGTTTCAATAGGGACATAAAAAATGAAGCAAAATAAGAAGTTTTAGTTTTGTCCATGAAGGAAAAGA